>DWPT01002033.1:0-17045 GCA_018251895.1 Agathymus mariae mariae | reverse complement strand
GTAATAGAATGACACATTTAACTTGTGTTTGACACGTCATGTGGAAGCTTGCTAAGGCTTTGGCGCCGATATATATTATGAAATTGATACCGTGTCAAGTAGTGCCTAGATTATTCATTAAATTGACGATACATGTAAGTTTGTGTATTTGTTATCGTTATGCTTCTATTGAGATATAATGTATCAAATGTTCTTAATATCAGGAAATACGCTAAACTGCCCACTCGATAAAATTTCCCATATTACATCTCAGAATATGGAACTGAAATTAAAAGTAGACTTTGTTGTCCGTTAATACACAGAGGAACGCACATAGGACAACACCAAAACAACTGTTGAGAGGAACAAGCTTAGATAATATTCTGTGGACAGGTAACGTGTTCCGACATGTTACTCTTGTTCAACATTAGTTGTATGGACATAGCTTTTGCTTGGACACTTTGTAATATTGACATGAAAATGGAAAATAGCTATAAAATAATATAAAGACCTGAGTAAAGTTAAAAAATCAGATTGTCATAGTTCTTTTCGCCAATTACATATAAACTTTAGGATGTGAGCTTTTGAAATATTTACGAAATGATACGAGATAGAGTCAAAATGTGTTCAAAATGTTATGTCAGCGTCGTATTAGTAGCGTAGACATTTATAGCATATTGTAGTTGTCTATAAATGGACTTGGCCAAATACTGTCAGGCAGCTCAAATACTTTTCGTCTCCCGTGTTTGTCTATGACCCTATAATGGTCTACAGAATGTTGCAACATTTGAATTAATACAGCTACATCGTTTTATTGTGACAACGGCCGGCAAATAAAGAGACAGGTCATTTTATCATATATGGTCATTTCTACTCACGTACACCAAACGCGTTACAAAAGACCCAGAGGACGCTGTAAATTATTCTGCTTTTTGAATGGCGATCCAGCATTGTAACTGAACTATGTTAACAAGGGTTGACTTTAGAAATTTGGATTGTAGCTAGGTTATACCAGAACCCAAGGACCTTAATAGAAGGGACTTAACATTACTGCATCGCCCATGATTCAGCAGAGGGTTCAGAATTATGGTTGGTTTCAACTTAAAAATGGGAAAAGGCCCTTACGCCCCTAAAAACAGCTTTTGTTCAAGTTATTAACCTCAGCAGTATTTAAACCAAAACAAAAGTTGGTTAATTCATTACGAAGAAATATAATATGAATAGCGATGGTCCTTTAATTACCTTATAGTTTACCATATAGCTACCATATAGCTAGCATATACCATATAACATTTATGTGATAGTTTCTTCTTGGGTCATGGGTGGTTGTAATGTCTAATTGTGTGTGTCCATTCCACTCGCTATGGATACCTTGTGATCTATTAACATACCCCCACATTAGTGGCGGTGTGCATTTGCAGAGTATTATGTGTGTGTTAGTAACAAGCACGTAAAAATTACATCAAATAGAAACAGTACTTATAAATAAAATCTAAAACACAATGTGTCAGCAATAAAATTTAAGCTTATAGAAACCCTCAAGTTCTCCCGTAAACGATAAATCACAATTTTAGTTGAATGGCTTCCGCAAGACAACGTCTTGTAATAAAGATAGCCTTTATTACACAAAATCTTTGCTACAAACGCAAGTCAAACAAACAAGTAGAACCTTTACAAAATTCACGATTTCTTTAAAACCTCGAACTGAATTTTATTGACTATGTTAAATTGACTTGGGGATTACACGGAATCTCACGTGACTATTCCGATACTTACCTTAAGTCTCTGAATTCTATCTTAGCGAATTTTAGGAGTGCTTACAATTTTTTTTCCCACAAGGTACGACAAGTGTATATAGTCACGGCAAATTACAATTTCCCCAGGTTCAAAATATAACCAAAAGCGCCGAGCCTATCCTAAGGCAACAGATAAATTTAGTTGGACTTTGCGTATCATTAATTATTCATAATTGAGAGACGAAATTATTAGGCTTCAATAGCGAGTAATTTAATCTTCGCTCTTACCTTCTCTTTGAATGAAAGAGAATAAAGATTATGAGGTGTTCCTCCTTGATCCATTGCATGTAGAGTGGATAATGCAGGTGAGCGTTACATGATAATATCGTAATTTCTAAATGTTTATTTCTTAATAAGCGTATAACTTTTAGGAATATAATAGAAAACTGCTCTGGTCAAACTTAAACTTGAAATACAATCCATATGCTAAACGCATGCTTGTATTAGAAAATTTGTCACATTATTTTATCCCCAAACAGCAAGCGTTGGAAGTCTTTCAAATCGATTTTGGTTTCTTTTGAAAATTGTACATACGAATTCTAAGTGAATGGTAATAATATTCAACATTCCACTGTGAATTTGTAAAACTTTTGAGGAGTAAGATGCTCTAACCATATTGAAATCCAAGTCAGTTACTCCCGCTAGTGATTTACCCTAGCGAACAATGAACTAGGCAACTGAGGCTTTTGATATAGCAAATTGTTAGGCTCTATACTACTCTGGTATATACCTAGGAGTATGTCACACGAGCATTCTGATATGATTATTTAACTGCCTGGCTAACTGTTTCTGGTGCGGTATTCCAGTGGTTTCCCATTTCTTCCTTGGCCGACAAATAGTCGATGCTTTGATGTCCATGAACTGTGTGACCATCTACTGTCAGGCACGTCGTCTGCATGTTTGTCAGCAACTAGCATATATAAACATTTAAAAGAATTTCGTACTTAACTCTTTCTCAAATCCGTGTAATAATTCTTATTAGATTCCTTATATCCGTCATAATTTCGAGGCTAATGCCGTTTCCTTACTTTCATTAAGTTTCATCGTAATGAGCTCCATTTGCAATAAATATAAACAACCGAGTGAAACCTGGTGTATCTTTTTATTAAATCCCATTATTACAGCCTTTAAAAATTATTGCCTACTTTCAACTCTGTAAGTGTATTTAGAAATTAAGCATAGCTTTGTGTTGTTAGTTTAGTACTGCGTCTGTTACAGACACGAGTACAACGGAATTGTGATACTTCTAATTTTTGTAATGGCCATGTATGTTATAATATTCGGAAATACATTTACAGGACATCAACGTAGTGACAAAAATCTATATGTGGTCACTGAACGTTTCCTGACTCTACATAAATTTGTTAATATTTTTGCTGTAGTAACTACAGTATCATATATAAGTAGCTAGAATATGTACTGATATTTTCAAGGATATTCTCAACTAATAGCATCTAACCACGCGAATGCGAATAAATAACGTTTATCTAAAGGAAGTCGAGTAAATAGCAGCATTGCAGGTGGCAATTAATTGCGCGATTAGTGACCGCGCCCGCGACTGCACGTTGTCGCAACAGATTCGCGATTGTTGCGCACCTGCGACGCTTTATTATTGCAAATTGCGTGTTTTGCAATATGGCACTGGTTAGCTCATTAAGGGGACAATGCTGTGCAATATTAATGGATAATTATAATTCTGCTAATAGTTCCAGCCTGTGTTGTATCTTACAATAACTACATATACGCAAAAAATATGTGTAAAACCATGAGTGTATCAATAAATAAATAAATAAAAAGAAGATAACGCCCTGACATTTACAATAATATGATTTCCAGTGTTATAATTAGCATGGCATGGTACACCAATTGAAATAAAAAATGAGCAAGACTGGAGAGCAAATAGATCCTCATGAATTGAACCCGATACCCTTCGCTCGGGATTATTACGTCTATGATCACTACCGTACCTACAGCACCGTCTGTATTACATAAGTAAATGAAAATTAAAATAACTGAATCTGAAGCAAGGAGGTAACATTTATCCTGCAATATAAATAAATGATACCAAACAAGTGGAACTCGTCCAAAGCGTTTTAAATACAATAGCAATTACTGTAAGCAATTAGTTTATAGGAACGTCACATTATTCAGTATATTACAGATTAGTATATTACATACGTTTATGTCATATTAGGCCGCGGCTGTATAGAGATTCCGACATAAATTTCATTATTGTGTCTGTCGTGTGTAATAAACAATTATTGCGTGGGCTCAGAAACCCGTGGATAATGCTGAGATTTCCCACTTACGCTTTTGGACGGAAATCTCCGAATGAATTCCGTGATTATTTGAGCACGAAAATAGAATTGTATCATTTTAGTTCAGTGTTTCTTTTATCGTTGTTTTGTGGATATCTATTTTCTGATCAATGTTTATTAGAGGTATTCACAGGAAGCCTTGCGTTTTTTAGTTAGGACTTACACTGAAATATATTTACATTAAAAATATTTTAAAAGTGAGACAAGGGTTGTGATAGGATTTTGTATTTTGGAAACGTATAAAGTATCCGGTATGCATTGTTATCGTGTAGTTTTCGCGCACGGAATTAATAGATTCCCAAAAAAAATTTGCATCCATATCGATATTAAGCCTATTATATGAAAATTTTACAAAAATGTCTCTATACATTGTATATGGATGTACTCGTATATCCACTGTGGTCCCATTTTTATTATTCTTATAAATTTTACTCGTTCAATTGTAAAATATTGATTTATAAAATATATCTATTTACCTTTTAAATAACAATAATATATCTCGAGTATAGAGTATAGATTTATAAGTGGATTTCGATTGTGAAGTGTAAAATTTCACAGTGTACCTAAGTGTAAAAAATCATCAATGTTTTAAAGATTTCTGAACCTCTCATAGTTTTATTATATCTTACAAGAGGAAGAGGAGGAATAATAATATTATAAAAATTACATTTTATCTTGAATATATATCTTAAGATGTTGAAGTCTCTGCCTTTGCTTTTGACCTTTTTTGAAATATCTAGCGTCAGTCGTTCATTATTTTGAATCTTGAAACACATTTTCGTTTTGAATCCAATTTTTGGGTAGTTGATTTAAAAATGCGATCGGTAGTTGTACAATTTAAAGTTGGTAAATTAGCATTATATGATGTTTTAATTATCCCCAATCTTTTCTTTTCAGAAATTCGCGCAGCAGATGGATAGGAAATACTCAATAGGCAATAGGCACATAACTGGTTCTCTGTCTGTGTGATTTGATCAAACGGTGGTAAGAATTATATTTCAGGACATACACCGTTGTTGAAAAGACCCAACCTGGACCTGAAATTTAGTCTGGTTTTCGGAGAATTCAGTTTGCAGCTGGATATATGCATGTAGTATTAAATATGTAATTTGTAACACATCACACGAGTGACAGAGTTATATTTTGGGTATTACATAAGTTTTGGGTGACAAATTAACTATTATCGTATATGCAAATATTTTGTAAATAAACATTCATAATAACTTAATTTTTTTTAAGGAAAACTGGACTAAATAAAACATAAAATACGATTAATATTAATTTCAGAATTTATATAGAATTTGCGGGGAAGCATAATACATTAGCAGCATAAGTATATCATGAAATATAAACTTTATTTAAATGAATAAGCAATTGTACCATTTTTATATATCAATGATTTCACCGTTATAAAGTATTTTAATTACTCTGGTATATCATGGGAAATATTTATTGAGCGATGCAAGATAACGTGTTTCTCCATACACTGGACACATCTGCGTTCCACAAAGCAAGCTAAG
Source organism: Agathymus mariae mariae (assembly GCA_018251895.1). NCBI lineage: Eukaryota > Metazoa > Arthropoda > Insecta > Lepidoptera > Hesperiidae > Agathymus > Agathymus mariae. The sequence goes on along the minus strand of DWPT01002033.1, from coordinate 11,432 downwards.
GTCCGTGTTTATGTATATTAGAGAGCTCTGGTACGACTGACTGGGGAAATTTGGTGCAGGTACTGGCAGATGTTTCATAATGTATGGACCACTCCATTATTATTGTGCAATACATAGACAAAACAAGGCAGTCTAATTCAAACGGCTTAGTTACTGGTATGTTATACGAGATGCATATTAATCTAACGATGACTTTGTTGGCAGTTATCGTCTTTGAACGAATGCTTGATCTCAGGCTCAGTTTATACGTTGTATCTTTTGCTAGCCACCCTTCTTAGGGCGTGAATGTTTAAGCTTTAACTATATGTTTAATAAGTATACGAAAGTAATAGGCGTTCATGCAGTCCATCTTGAATGAAATAGTGACTTTGCAATGTCAAAGAAATACTTGCGGCAATATTTGAACTACAGATATAAGATTTCTGCTTGATCCAAACCTTAATTTTGTTTAATGTCGGCAGCCGACATATGTGATTAGTAGTTAGTGATGTGTTAGTAGTGTAGTAGTGTCCACGGACATCAGTATCACCAAACACATCAGTGATGCGTTGACGGCTAAAAAGGAAAAAAAGTATCCAACACTGCAAATGATATACGTTAAAATCTTAAGCAATTGACTACAAAAGTGGTAGATCATCGTAGCTAATCAGGCGGGTAAGCCTCGCCATCACCATGATGTCATCGCTGTTAAACCGGATGGTATAGAATCAAGCGACTCCCAAAGGAATAATATAACTTTGTTGTTGAACACGGTACTCCAAAAACTGCATAGCTAGGTTTGGGCTGGAGTTGACATGAACTCAAAGACCAATCGAGGCAGTGACTTATAGACATCTCGACAAATAACATCTCCAGATTATGCGTGTAGCACTATTCCGACTATTCGTCATATAAATTTTGATTCATGAGCAAACAACTAAATCACCAAGCTACAGGAAAACCAGTGGCTATCGTGTCCGGTTATTTACAGCCTGGCTTTATTTATTCGCGGCCCGCATTTAACATGCAACGCATGACCCGGTGATAAAAGTTTGCCAAATTCCAGCCAGTAATCTAAAACCTTTTCTCTTGTATTTCTGCACAATTCTGGAACTAACAATATTATGTATATGTGGTCGTAGCTAAACTTATCGATTAATTGCTTCACATAGTTCTGAGGGAGTACATTTCAAGCATTATCGATTTCATAGATTTTTGCACTAATCTTCACTACTACTATAGGCCGGTGTAACCCCTTAAACTATATAAGTTATATGTACACAAACCATAGACTATAACAATCAGACTAATTCTTATGAAGTATGTATGTATTGAAATTTAGCTTTATACAAAGTTCGATCGAATAAGTTCCTACTTCATAATAAAGACGGAACTCCGTCTTGGTAACTAAAGTTTCTGATTCAGCTCCGTATCCGTAATTATAAGAACGACACGACTTCAGTTTGTAAATCACTTAAGCGATTCATCCACAATATCGGAATTTTCGAAACAAGGTTTAACAGTCACTATATATTTTCTTTCCTTTTCATTCAATATCGGAATTTTGATTATGAATCTATATTTTCATTAAACTTGAGTCGAATCAAGGCTTTAAGATTTCATAACAAGCAGTTTCAATTTAATTTATTAGTAAGTAAATTTTAGTCATTTACATTTTGTCAATTAATTTAAATATTTTATAAAAAATTTTTTTTTTATATAGATTGTAATCAGACAATGCACTGGTAAACTAAGTGTTATACTGACGTGGGACTCTGCAGTAATTATGGTAAGAAAACAAAACACAATATAATAAACATTTTTCTTCAATTGATTAATTTTCCTAGTTATCGGTATACGGTTATGAAGTTAAGAAAAACGTGATAATTTCTCCTTTTGTGTGCTTTGACAGCTATTAATGTACGTGATACAATAGACAAAAGTGTGATAGACATTTAATTTACACCCTTTAATTATAACAAAGACATGGTTGCAAAGCGTAATAACTTTGTATCTGTTGCCATCAATCAAACTGGCTGGCCAACGGCGTTGACAAGTGTTCACGGCCATCCAAATCATCTGCATAACAAAGGTATCGTTGATACCTTATAGACTTACTTATAGACGGTCGAGATGTAAGCGAGAAATCGGCTTATTATCCTTATATTTAAAATATGAGGCAGGGTCTCTTAATCTCAAGAGAACAGACGAGTATTATTAAATTGTTGCAGATAAAATCGGAAATAATAATAACAATAATACAATTTAATCTATTAAATATTTTATTACTGTAATGTGGATGGGAATCCTTATAAAGAGGAATCTGGGTTAAATGTCAAAGACAATTGAATAGCATCTTCGAGGAATTTTTTATTACCTTTTAATTTGAGGATTAACGGAAATGGGAATGCATTCTCATTCTACAAGGAGCACTATTGTACCCGTTCAGCTGGACAATGTGCAACATAATACGGAAATAATTGAATTATCAGGTTTATTTATTGCAAGCTGGCTTAGTTGATATTTCCTTGAGATTTATTGAAATACGAACCATTTGATACTTATGATTTATTGAGTGTCAGTTACAATCTTAACTAACACATAATACCATGTGCGTACGATAGGTACCATATTTTTAACTTATATTAAGGGGATCTCGCATTATCTCGGCATGGAGACAAAGGAAGAGGTAAACATTGTTATGGCTGGTCGGTTTAACAATTAGCATATATTCTGAGGGGGTGTTTTTAGGAAGTGTAAGAAATTTTAATGTCAGGAATACCACTGGGAATATTTACATCGAAAAGTATTATATGAGCTAAACGGAATTATACGAAACGACTGATAAAAATAATAACAACGGCAAATTTGTATAATGCCAGCGGATTATTTTGAAGGAGATTGAGTATTTCGAGTTAATAAGTACCTAGCTATTGTTTTGTATGCGGGTACTATTTGCTAATGGAAGGATTATGTTTTCCGATTCAAAACGACGGCTTAGTATTTCATAGATTTGTAGATAGTGGGTGAATTTTGTGAAGTTATGTAAAGTTTGTATGTTCAAAACCACGACATTACAGAGTTAAATTAAGTATTATATAATATAGTAAATAATATGGAAAATTTATGTAAACTAGCTTTGTTAACGATATAGATGTCCAAACAATTTTTGTGTCTGTCTTTCTTTGCGACCACATACCACACTAAAACCACTTAATAGATTTGGATGATACTTGGCACATTAACTACTGTGTGTTACGGGTATATCTAGGATACCTTCGCTCCCGGGATACTGAACTGTTTCAGGAATTATAAGGCAAATTGGAAATTTTAATAAGGAGGCAGTAAAAATTGGAACTGCTGGCTGCAGCTATTGTCATAATTTAAAATGTTTCTATTCCATAGAACTAAAAAACCCATTCCTAAATCATTGCAGATACTGTTTCTAAAGGCGTAATGTAAGGCGTTCCTAGTAGGCTATAAACAAGTATGCATTTTTCATTAAAATGTAAATACAAAATTTGTAACAAAATTGAAAACAATCGTGAAAAGTATTTACCGCTCAGTTACTTTATAAATATGGCGAGTAAGTTAAAATGTGGGTTCATTACTCGTGAGCTGGATGGCATCGCGTCTCTTAAATTGGCCTGTCAAGTAGGTCGCCATAAATTTCCACACACCATCCATCTACCCCTCTGTTTGCTGTCCACACACTATGAGTCTACCCCTTTATTTGTTAGCTGAATATTAACGTTACAACGTTAAAATAATAATGTGACAACCTTAACTATGGTTATCGACGACTTCAGAACTGGATGAAAATAAAAAATACGTTTAATTATAAAGCTTCATGAATTTCGACATGCTTAAAAAATTCATTAATATTTAAGACGTCGATCTTAAAATTAAACGCCGCGGTCGACAAAATCGCTTGCCGGGAGATGAGTAAAAATTTCAGTCGCATCGCTGGCGTGATTCCAAGCGTTTCCTGCTCGGCAACTTTGTTAAAATGTTTAACCTCCCAATTTACATCTGAATGTCCAGGTTTTTAATTGCCTACCGAAGTAGAAGTCGTGGTCAGACTTTCGTTTTTCTGTTCCTTTTTAATTATTTGGTGAATATGTTGGTATGGATTAGCTCAGTCGTTCAACTTTCAAAAAAAACTAATCCTTAGAACAAAAGTTGGATGTATTAACGTGGACATGGTTTTCTACTGTTATATTTTAAACATTAGGATATCCTTATTTTCGGGTCAGGTTAGTTGCTAAATTCTCAGAAAAAACAATCCAGGCATCGCATACTGAATATATTATTTATGTACGATACATGGTTTATTCACGCACATGCAGTGATAGGTGGTGTCGACCACGAAGGTTTCCAAGCCGACAAAAGTTGTTTTAAAGCTTTTAAAACCAGTAAAATCTAAATTTAATTATCTTGAGATATTGTTCCATACAAGAAACATTTTATATTTGCTGTAAAAATTGAAAAGGTCATTTGTTTTTCGTAATCTAATTGTCGTTTTTTTAATTTAGGACTCTTTAGATCTGGAAATATGGAATTGGAGTAGTTATATTTCGTGCATTTTCTTTGATATGTAATTTAAAATTTATAAAAACTACACTTATATCCTTATACCAAGCGGTGTCATTCGTATGTCACATAAGGCACTCCAGAATTTTTTATTTTACTTCTAAGTTACATAATTCGTTCATTTACGTTATATCTCCATCACTGGGCCATTTAACGTTGGTATCGTAAATTAAAAAAAAAAACTTGAAATAGATACGAAAAAAATTGTATGTGAAGGATTGATTGAAACCCGAGTATTCCTACATAGGTTACATATGTTCCTTGGATATAGAGGGCTTCAAAGTTGTGTTGCAACCGCTTAACTGTTTACCCTATAAGTTGTAATCACCCATCTTAGTGGAATATGTCACAACTTTCAATGAAATTATTCGGGACGCTCTGCAATTAAAACTTTTCGAGTTATGAAGGGAAAATCGTGTTTAGTACTGTTAATCCCATTAAGTTTCATTAAATGTAGATTGTGGTTAGTAACAAGCACAGCAGGTTTTATCATTAAATTTACGATTTTTGTTTAAGATCTAAATTCGTTTACACTGTAACCAACAAGAGAAAGTGTATGAGGAGTTCAAACCAGTTTTTAGGCTTTGTTATCAGTAGTAGGAATCAAGAGTAGGAATCTGTCGCCAATCTATAAGATGACACAAAAACTAATAAAATTGAAAGATATTTTATTATATATATATATATATATTAAATATTTATTTATAGACTGGACTAGCTTTACAAACGCAGTATTAAATTAGTTAATCTATTACAAAACATATATTAAAATCATGTGTCAGGTTAGAAGTATTCAGTACAATAGTTACGTGAATTTATGTTACAATGAATGACTGTATATCCTTTCAAACAATATTATAACATTAACATATTTTTTATGATATGACAACATGTCACAAAGAATATATCATCCAAATTGATTGTGTGAAACAATTTCAGAGAAACAATAGGTAGAACGTGGACGCCGAATAATACAAATATCTGTTTCAAATCTTCGTTGTCGAGTTTCCTTTCGCTGCCTACGACGGATCCAACCCTATTCAGATCAGTTCTATTATAACAAATACAAAGGGTGTAAGTGTTACTATGTATGTAGTAGGAAACTTCCTCAACTTCGTTTGCACAGACATTGCAATATTTTCAACTTGTGTTTTAACATAGTTCACCATCGCAAAATTAATTTCATCTAAAGTAAAAAAAAAAACGTATGTTTCCAATAACATTCAACAATAAATATGCACGAACACTACACTCGAGAATAATAATTAATGAGATAATTACATACACTCAATCTTCAGATTTTACAATCCAATGATAATTGATTAAAGAACAAAATGACAACCTATAAATTATAGAAAACTATTGTATTCTTACGTATGGCACACACACATATTTAAAGAAACAAATATGTATTGGCTGCTCCAGAAATATGTTTTTTTTTATTAAGTTATAATCTTAAGGACTATCGATATTATCATTTGCTCAATCACATTTCCTTCTCATAAACTAAAGATTAAGGTTGAACAATACCTTTTAAGTTATAAAAAAAATATTTATCACAAAATATCTCTATAAAAATAAAGGTACTCCGACAATCAACTAGGACCTATACTCGTTCAAAAAACCCTTTAACGGTTCATTTTAGAAGCAGCTCGCGAGACAGGTAAATAGCTTCAGCAAACGTATTTGTCGGGATCAATCGGGACCTTCGAAAACCGTTGACATTAACGAATCATTCCCTTATCCATTGGTTAAAGTGTCCACGAGCGGTGCAGTAATTATTAATGTACTGTTCTATAATTGATTTCAGATGTATCTGCACCTAATTAAGTTCACTTCATAACAGACATGTTAGAAATACCAATAGCTATATTTGGCTTAGTGCCACATCGTGTTCCATAACAGTGCACTGGTATTGGGATCTTGATTACATCAGTTCATTAATACAACGCTTATTAGAATCAAACGCAATCTTACCTTCCAATCCTACTTCTGATATGAGGCAACATTTGACAATATTTTATAATACCCGTAATTGTAATAATACGTAATAACAACAATAAAAGAACTTTACGATTACTTAATACTATTAATTAAATAAAATCTTCAATATTCCTTTAATAATTTCTTATTTCGTTATTTATATTTATCTATACTACTATATAAATCTGTTAAGATTTTCGTCTACGTCTCGAGATAACTTAAAAACGGCATTCATAATGAAAATCGGTATGTAGTGAACAAGAGTGATTGCCACAGATAATAGGCTATGTAAAATAGCAGTATTCATAATGATAATGAGGTAAAAAAAAAAATTTTTTTTTATAAATAATATTTAATTAATGTTATACAACCCGAACGAAGTCAAATTACAAAATTAAAAATGATTCAATGATTCCTAAATCGGATGTACTATGTACTATATTAGTAATATTAGAAGGTAGAGACTTGTTTGAAAGATTATTACTTAGTTTCATTGTTTATAAAAATTACTATGAATATTTTGGGTCAACTAGGTCGTTAATGTATTGAAAATCAGTGCTAAATTTATTGTAAATTTTCAATCATTTCTTAAATAATGAATGGCTGTTATAATTAATAATGTCATTATGTTATTAGCCTTAATAAAATTTGGCGTGTCCACGGCAAATTTGAATAGGGTCTCACAAATTTTAGCTTTACAGCACCAAAATATATTAAAATTTACCATAAGACGGTAAATCTAGGACTGTCGAACATGAAATAATGATGATTATAATGTATAAACAATGATTGATACAATTTATAGATTTGTCATTTATTTCAACCTTCATTATTTTTTTGCAGCGTTTGAATGGATTGTAACAGATTCGATAGTAATTGAGTTACCTGATAATATAGATCCAAATCACGGAGAAATCTTCCCACGCAGCAATTCCCACAAATTCGGGAGTGATTACGCATCAAATATTGAAAGTTACCTTGCATTTATGTTCAAGAACGGAACTGAATACCATTCTAACACGTCTGATTCCAAGTTATAAAGGAGATATTGCGCGTATGAACATCAACGTAAGGACTTTTGTTTTTAATTGGAAACTTGTATTATTGGTATGATTAACTAAGACCTCAACTGCCGGCTTACAGCAAAGTAAAGGTCTGTCTCCTCGTCACTGTGGCGACGTAGAGCTTGCTCCACCGTGCTGCTCCCATTAGTAACTAATGTAACTGACAGAAGTTCTTGTGCTACCTAACAGCCTCAGGCATGTTTTAATACCCGTTATTTGACGATAGCAACCTAGTGCAAAGGCTTAAAGTGCAATTTGAAACACGGAAGCAATCAAGATATTTTGCCATTTGCAATCACTCACCAACTAACAGCTGTGCCTGCAGGTGGTTAACTCGGTCCATTAGTTATAGGGCTATGAGCTACCAATAATATAAGACCACACCTTCAAATTTCGAACATTTCAACAACTATGGGTTGTCATGATAAGAAAATCATACTGTAATAAATGTAAAATAGTTTTAAAGAGAGTGCAAGGAATTACAGTTGCTATGTTTGGCAACGCGCCACCCTTCATCGGTCATTGACACCGCAGTTAGTGCTGTTGTTGCACAGCGAACTGGAGGCTGGACAACTGAGCTCGGTATTTCGATTTTATGGGCCACTGGCTTTATAGACGGATTTAGAGGTACACGTTCCTTAGTACTAAGAATTTATATGACTTTACAGACTGCCTGCAGAACAAACGTTTACAAATGATAAATTGACTGATATTAGACAAAACTAAAGTTGCATAAATCTTGAATATTTGTTAATATCATGGTAACATTGACGTTTGCAAAACTAAGCATATGTATATTTTCATTATAATGGGTACTCACGATTTATGTATTTTATAACAATATTTCATCTCATTCTTCTCTTTTCTTTTTTGGGGGGCAACGCATCAGTGATGCCATTGGTGATAATAACGCTAGGCAACAGAGATTATTTACCATCTGGTGGCTTGACTACTCGTAAACCATAAGAAGAATTCCGTCCCTTAGTTCTTACCATACACTCCATCTGCATAAGGCATAAAACATCATACATACACCTATGTCGCAATTACGAGTAGAATACATACTATGAAAACACCACATCCAATATGTGTAGACAAAAATATATCTGTCATGTACAATAGATACATCACGCGATAACCGCTAAGTTAATGAATGAATTGATCCATTTTTTGCAGTGGATGCTTAAAATGGCTTGCAGCCATCATTGACAAGAATTTCGACGATTTTAAACAATCGCAAAACGGTTACCTAATATTTTACGCTCTTGAAAATGTTCGCGTTTTTGAAACAATTGAATCGTGTACGAATCGGTCAAATCCTACCCAGCGGTAATTGTTTCCGACATTTGATTGCGATGTTTAGAACAATCCAATCAAAATTGTAAAATCAAAACAATTTTCGCTCAATAAAAATTTGGCGGTTTTCCAACGATCTACATTGTTTTAACTGTCAATATTCGGATCGGTGTATTCGATTTGCATGATGATTTTAATCACACGGTGAAAAAAATGCAAATACGATGAACATTCGTTGTGTCTCTCTCTCTGTATTCGTTCCATGCTATTTATTTGAATTTTTGCCTATTACATCATATGTGAGCGTGGACAAATAAGTTAACATGTAAACATTTATTATTTATTTAAAAAATATGAGCAATAGGACAAATTACGATTAAGTATAGCTTGGCTATGAAATATTTCAAAATAATAAGGCATTACTTGCCATTTCCTTGGGATACACAGGTAATTTACCTATCCTTTTTTATTAATTAAAATTTATGATTATATAAACTTATCAGAGACGATTTCTATTTTTACCACTGTTTGACTACAGACATATATGTGTTCGATACTGACTCATTTTAATCATGTGCATTTTGTATTTCACTCCGATTTTTTTAAGTAAATTTATTAAAAACTTTTTTGGAGTGACTTTTCCCCGATGAAGAATTGACCGCTCGAAAATCACTCTGTGAATTTTTTGAAAGTTAAATGAAATGTAAATTAATTTTTTATTACCAATTTATTATTGCTAACAAAAAAAAAGACAATCAGTTGACAAACAGAGGGAAAAAGGTACTGAACTATTTCCTATTACCTGTTCTATTACCGTTGTGTGAATAACCTCGAAATTATGTATATTTGTAACGAAAATTTATTTGGAAACAGGACTCGGTAAACTACGTGGTCTTCTAAAAAAAAATGTTGTAATAATTTTGCTGTGATGGTTCTTGAGCTTATTATTTACGCGTAAAATGGAGTTAAGCCGCAAATAACTGACCGATCCCTACAGGTAAGATTTTTTACGACTAAGAACTTATGTTTTTTACTGAATTTAAAAGGGCTCCAATTAATTAAAGATGACCAAAGAAACGGAGCTCTGCAAATAGTAGAAACTGCAGAGTATGTGAGCTACTTGTACTCGTATGTTGGTTCGAGAAGACCCACGTATCTCATACACGGACACCGAGAACTTTCTAGGTACTTTTCGGAGGGCGTTCATACCATCCTATATCAACATCTTGGGATAAAAACCTTTGATGTCGTTGGGTCTCCTGTTTACTATCGGAAAGCGAAATATAGCTTCGTGTGGATGTGATACATGTCGCCGTAAAGTGTGTCTACGTTTTAAAAACAGGGCAAAAATAATCACAAGTGACGAAATATGGCTTTATCAATATGATCCAAAAAGTAAAAAGCAAAAATCAGTGTGGGTCTTTTCAGAAGGGAAGTTATCGACGAAATTAAAAAGACCTCGTAACGTTGGCAAAAAATGGAGGCTATGTCAATGCAATTGACGATCAATTAACTCGAAATGGTATACTACAGTAGTATTTTCCAAAACTTTCTAAGCAGTGCTCATGAGACGACCAAAGACAGATAACGCTTGATTACATAGATGTCTTATAACCAAAGCTTTGACTGAGAAACCCAGCATTGAAGCTCAAAATTCTCCACCCCACAGCCCCGACTTAGCTTTCTGTGATTATTTTTGTTCCCAGTAGTGAAACGAATTCCAAACGGAGAGTTTTTCAAGCGTCAATGATGCTGTTATACGAAGCAATCATTTCTGATTGGTTTAGTGTTGTGGTGACAAATGAAGTTGGTATAGAGCAAGAAAGAGAGTATTTTGAAAATGATTGAGTAATTTGAGTTCTACTTATACAGAGAAGTTATAGTTTAACAAACAATATTTTTTCCGAAAAAAAAAATTGCTACTTCAGCTCATCATCAGAGGAGAAAGAGGGTACAATGGTTTTTCTTCAAGTTTTAAGTATAATTACCAATATAAGGTCTCACCGCGTAATCAGCTATTAGTTTGATTTGTGAAATTAGAGAATTTATTGACTTGTTGTTCAGGCAGTGCATACATGTCATCATGCGTTTATAATACATAGCAAACGCAAGTTGTAACCATCACGTGTCAGGCGTAGTGAGTCTCCCGTCCGGTCATGGCACAGTGTGATAACTGTCTAGAATGATACGGCGTGTAATATTATCAAGAATATTATTATTTTCTGCGTTGTTACAAATTTTTATGGAGTTATGTGTGTAGTACCAGTTATATCAAAAAAAATATATCCGAATCGGTCTCACGCGATCAATTTCTTATCGAGAATTTAAGACAGATTTTCATGTAGCTCTTCCAATACTCTAAATATACAAGAATTTCATTTTTTTACCGGAGCTCTAAAAAGTAATGAATCGTATTTATTTAAATACATACATAGCAATTTAATTATTGCTTAGTTAGTTATTAAAACTATATTTTGTAATTTAAATATAATTATTAGTGCCGTATTGGGGCGGCCT
>DWPT01002032.1:0-17045 GCA_018251895.1 Agathymus mariae mariae | reverse complement strand
GAAGGAAAGGGAGTAGGATGAATTAGTTCAAGTAATTTCAGCGTCCACTCTTTAAAATGTATCCTACAGAACATCCGAGAGTCTCCGAGAGACGGTCGGTCTCAACCAATACTGGGCCACTAACAAATCTTTTTGCACTACTGCTTCCACAAAGCCAAGAAACACTTACAACTTTTCCATCTCTGCTGGGAGCGGAGCGCGAAGTTGTCCACTTCATCCCTGGTGATGCCGAACTTTTCGCCCAGCTTCTCGGCTGTCATGCCCATGGGCAGCCCGCAGAAGGAGTCTGTGAGCCCCGCCCACAATGTGTCTTCGAACGCGTACGAGGAGCCGAGCGTGGCCCCGAAGCGTACACCGCGCACCGCGAACGGCGCCTGGGACATGTTCTCTACGCCCCCGGCCAGCGAAATTTTCGCTGCGCCCGTCAGTATGTCCTAAGGATATTTATGACGTGGACGACATACAAGAGTCTCTGCAATGTTTTCATGTCCCTACTATATATAAACCCTATAGCTAAAATCCGAAACACGCATTGAATCACGGAGATTGACGTTTTTTTTACGTGCGTATACCGTAACTCTATTATAACCTATAATCATCGTGTTTCCTTATGTTCTTAGTGTTTCCGCAGTCGCCATTTTAGTTTACGCAGAAATACGCCAGTTGCCGATGCAGGTGTCGCTGTCGGTGAGTAGATTGATCAAGAGATATACAAAAGTACAACATAAAAAAAGAAACACTCTTTCGCGCCCCGCCGTCCACCTACCACTTTACCTGCCACACTTCTGTTACAAATGCGAACGACAATTCGGAAAAAAATAAGTTCAGTGAAAGATTCAAATTGTCAACATTTCCCAGAGGTTCAGAGGACAGCAGTTATACCTGAGCGGAATTGACGATCGACTGGAAGCCAGAGCCGCAGAGCCTGTTGATGCCCAACGCCGGCTTCTCCTGAGGAATTCCCGCCTTCAGCGCTGCATGACGGGGCGTGTAGATACCGTCGGTCTGAGTTGCCTAGGTGGGAATATATTTTTATAGGTCATTTTCCGAGTACGTCCATGGGTAATAAACTAAAAAGTGCGCTTATCGTTTGTAACCGAGCAACATCGTAGCGTTGATGGTGTGGTGATGATCAGTCTGCTAATTCGCGTCAACAAAAAATACCAATAGGATCGATATTATGTATAAAATTTGTTTAAGCAATACATTTTTGCCTAACAAACATGGATGTTGGTATACCTCAGGTCCGTCATTTTAAGAAAAATCTCGATTCGGCAGCCGGTGGTGAAATATGTGACAATCAATAGAGTAAATGATTAGATTAAAAAAGTAAATGATTAGAATAAAAAAACGATATCATGTAAAGTGATGTAATACTTTCTGATATAATTGAGTCCGAAGTTCAAAACCGTAGAAATATAAAGCAATTAGTTTTTTATTGACATAGTGCATCAACTATTGGTTTTAATAATATTTATACCTACCTATTTAGATCTAAACAACGTTGGGTTTCCTGCTCTCGATGCATTATCGAGGTGGGAAAAGTCCAGTATTATATTTTTTGTCTATGTATATATTTTTTGAAGTCGGGCTTTTTTTTCACATTTTTAAAGGGCTTGTCGCTAAAGCGAACATGACGCCCTGGTAAAATCTACACATATCTTCTTACACCGTATGAAGTCATTTGAACATAATTGAATTGCAGTGACCAACTAGGCATACATTAAAGGTTATTGTTGGTCTAGCCTCAGAATTCTAACACACTCCATCGATACATGATAACTAACATCTACCTAAACATGTGACACGTAAAGCAGTTTGGTGAAGATGTCTTTCGCATCATATGATATGTGATTGCAAGGTATATGTCCTGATGTAAATCGAAAGGCCAAAACCGTCTCATATGTGTGCCTAACGCTCTTATCAATTCGAAGATACTTAGATGAATGCGGCTGGATTCTACGATACCATATATCTTTCTCCTTGGAACTTTCATCAAAATACTCCCTCCAAAGTATATGGCAGTCATGTTTTATCATACATATGTAGTTCTGACATGAAGGTATAATGTCTAACTCAATGCTATCCGATAATGCTTGTCTAGCCAACATATCTACTTGTTCATTACCATCCAACCCGATGTGGGATGGTATCCCCTAGATAAATTATTTTATTATTTGATTGTAGTTCTAGAAGAAGCTTTATAATCGGGTAAGCTACGGAGAATCCTCGAAATACCGAGTACACCGAGCCAGGTATTGAAGCAAAGTCTTCGAATCCTGTAAGACTAGTACATTGTGATAATTGCGTGGCTTCTATGTAGAATAAAGCTTCAAAAATAGCAAACAGTTCAGGTTCCATTATAAAAATATTAAAACAATCTTGAATTTTGCTGAACTCAATAGGAAGTTTAATAATTTCCTCTTATTCCCGTTTGTGAAAATGCACACTTTCTAAATTTCTAAGTTTATTTTTCCGAACATATCAATTAAAACATTTAATACTGTTTGAATTTGGTTTTGAGCTCCTACTAAATAAACTACTAGTATTAACAAACACAACGTAGTCGTCTGCATACTGTGAAATCTGAACAGCATTCATGGATGAAACAGTCCTACATATTTCGACTGTTATTGCGCTAAATAACAAAGGTGACGTGGGACCCCCTTGTGCCAGCCGCCAGCCGCCAGCCGCATTCCGTGCTCGTTGTCAGTTTGTAACAGTGTCTCTCAATAGTTAAAATCTTTGCCTTAAAAATTACTATAGATACTTGCATAACTTAGTACCTATACCTAGCCGATCCAGTGTGGTTACAAGACAATCCACATCCACATTATTATATGCGTTCTCCAAGTCCATAATTGTTGCTTGAAAAGGCTATTTGAACAGGAATTAAAACTAGATTACATATATTATCTAGATATGACCTCACCTTTCTAAATGATTTAGTCTCAGGGAATATATTATTCTTTTCTAAATACCATTCGATTCGATTTTTTAATATGACATGGAATGTTTTACATAAACAGGACAAGAGGGAGATAGGTCTAATAGGTGATGGAAAATCGCTGCTCGAGCAGTTTCTGGCATGAGTATAATTCTGATATATCGTCATTGTTTCGGAACAAAATTACATGATAGAAATTTGTTGAAAAGCACCCACCAAAATGATCTATGGGACTTCTAGAAGATTACATATGAAATATCATCGAATACCGGTGAGGTGTCTTTCGATTTTAGCAATTTTCCTAGTTCGTATAATGATACATTAATTTCTATCACAATTCTGGTCTGAATCGTTGCTTTCTTTCAATGTAAAATTGACTCACCGACATGACCTGTCCCACGACGACAGAGTCGACCTGTTCGGGAGCAACGCCCGCTTCTTTAAGCGCCGCCACGTTGGCCACCGTCTGCAGCTCCGTGGCCGACGTGTTACGGAATACACCGCCGAACGTACCGAACGGAGTGCGCTTAGCGCCGACGATGAATATTCCTGGTATGAAAGATAGCAATATATGTGTGACTGCAGAGCTCAGCAGTTCTAGCATTACAAGACACAAAACGCGATCAGTAACCACGTTGGTGGTTCTATAGTGATTCAGTTGATTCAGTGAGGCAAACTTGGAGCATATATAAATATTAATATTGTTACGTATCAGGATCCGCAGGTTCGTGGCACGGCTTGAAGTGTCACAGGTAGTTTTTATTACTACCTGGGGGTTTTTTTATTGCCTCTATTGTTTCCGGCCGACCCTTCCAGAAACTTGGCAAGAATTACGCCGTCTTCTTTTCGGCCGGCCTTTCCAGAGAAGCTTCGTAACAATATATACTGCAAAGAACTGGAACAAGTTGCCCGCGTCGGTGTTCCCGGCTACTTACGATGTGGGAGTCTTCAGGAGAGTGTATAGATTTTTATAAGTTAATGCGTTCAACATCTTAGACTTCATCATTACTTAACATCAGGTGGGATTGTTGTCAAGCATTAACTTATGTAAAAAAAAAATATCAAACAATCATGTGTATCATGCTGTATCAATGTAAGTTATGAAAATATCAACATAGCGAACAGAAAGAAGGGATGATAGATTTAATTGGTTATGTTGGTATTTGCTATCAATTATTGGAGTATGTAATTAAGCAGGATTTACTGGGCATCCAAAAGATCTGGACTACTTGCCAACATGGATCAAGTCAAAGAGTTCATCGTGTCATTTACCTCTTTGGTGTTCATTACTGAGAAATTGCGCTAAAGTTTTAAGTCGTCAACGTATAGATGGAAATTAGATGAGATAACATTAGTTATGGAGAAAATAAAGACTGAAAACAATAAAATAATTAAAATATTGAAAAACGTTCGCGACAACGTCATACGGATCTGATAGATTGTCATAAAGCAGACACGCTGCGCACGAATCCGAAGATAAGAACTAAACCACGCAATTGCGTGTGAAGGTATATTTAGGAATTTGAGAATACGAATACCATACGACAGAGTTCATTGCACTGCTAAAACCTAATTAGTCTAATAGGACTAACAGTGTGAAGGGATTTATTAACCATAGCCAAACAAATATATTCAATTGCTTTAAGTAATGCAATGAATGTACCTTGGCCTGAATAAAACTCTGGCTGATGAAGAAGATCAGAAGTTGAAGAGTTTTAGAAATTAGTTTTAGTTGAAATGGGACAAGCTGTGTTAGTAATCTTAAGCAAAAGAATATTGGTATTCTGTTGCCAGGTTGATAAAAAACAAGCTGATGATATAGAAGCATTGAAAGTTTGAGTATTGGAAGTATTAAATAAATAAATAAAATCTGGAGGACTCATTATCGAAAATAGTCAATCATAACCAATAGCTGTTGAGGTGATAGCTCGCACGGTCTTCTTGACATTTACCTTAGTTATGAAGGAAAATTTAAAAGGATATACTACATTTTCAACTGATAAAATAGTGAATTTTGATTTGAATTCAGGATAAAGGGCTTGCTGAAAGATGTACAATGTTTAGTGAGTTCATTGCATAGTGATATTGGCGATCTCCCAATTTCCATAAATCTACGAAATCTCGATACCTCCATGGAATTTCAATCAATTAATTAAGAAATAGAAATAATATGTTTTATGTGTAAAATATTTGAATCACATGTGATCAGTTTTAGAATGACATCGTATAACTCTACAGTTTGCTTTGACTCTGTAAGCCAGCAGTTCTCTGATATCAAAAGAAAGCAATGGTGCAAGGTTTTACTTTTATTTCAAGCCATTTCACAGGGGCAGGTTTATTGCACACTTCCAGAACAGTTGTATTGAATCTCCTGACCTTGTATACCAAGGCCCCCCTGCATATGCAATTATGAATTAATATTGAAACTCATACTTAGAAGGTCGAATATGATGTAACATATGCATAAAAGCGGGCAATCAAAATGACACTGCTAAATGCATATGTTTGCCAATTCTATACAGAGAAGACAATCATGAGATTGAGAAAAGAATATTTACAGGTGGGGAAATTGTGCATAGCAGACATGTATTTAAATTATTTTATCTTATATACATAACTTTGTATGCCCTTTAGTACAACTTTTGCAAGAACAGTAAACATGTATGAATACTCTCACTAATCTATTAAAACCAATGTGGTGAAAAAGTTTAAAGATAAATCAAGACAACCAGGATGCTCTTGATTAGTTGCATACAACTTTGGTATATCAGCACAGCCTTTTTTATAGTTTTAATAGTACAAGTAGAAAGAAAATTTTGTAGGTAGTTGAATTTAAAATAAAAATGTAAATATAATATAGTATAAATGTACACATAATATCAACTTAATTAATTTAATAAGTTGTCTTAGTGGTAACTAGTCATTAAATTATATTGCATGCACTTTCAGCAAAATAAAAATTCATTGGAATTTGACCCCACAAGGTAAAAGTCCCAAGATCACCAGATTTGCAAAATAAAAGCTACTTTATGATATTATATACATGCTAATAATTACCTTTAACAGCTGCAGACATTTTTCTTCAACTAATTTACGTGTCAAAATAAAATGTTAATATAAAAATTTGCTACTTTTAACTTGTGCAAAGTTTTAAACTTCCACAAGTAGACACATCACACAATATTATTCTGAGTCTATGACAACACGAGTCGAATAAAGGAACAAGGCCACAGACTAATTCTGAACAGATAGAGTTCTAGTGTGGCAGGTATTCTAAGCACGAGTATATATATGATGTAGGTGACAAGTTCATTTATTAAATCATCAAATCATTGTCACATACGAATATTATGTCGCTTAGGAAAAGGGATCGAAATTAAATAAATTACCATCATATTTATATATACACCTATAAAATGCTAGCTGTCATTTATGTCATTGTGACACCATCCATTGTGAGCTGTCATGTATAGGTACTCGGTATCTATATAAAATTTTTATCTATTTCCAATACTACCGTAACATTACAATAATGCTTATGCAATGTGCGATGGTCGCCCAGTAAGTGGTCAACTAAAGAAATTCGTGTTTCGTGGTAAATCTACAAACAACGGAGACACCAGAGGTGAATATTTAGAGATCGTTATACCAGAGTTACTATCCGCAGGCTACTCGTTCTACACGTGGCCTTCTGCCCCGCTACTCGCCTGGTACTTGTGGAGTCAAAGAAGAAATTTGCGAGGTATCCGAGTATTGGAACTGGGTTGCGGAACTGGTTTGCCGGGAATCTTGGCAGCTAAGTGCGGTGCTCATGTAACTTTGACCGACAGCGTCGCTCTTCCTCGATCTCTGAGACATTTATCAGCGTGTTGCGAGGCCAACGGTCTTGTCCCAGGACGAGACGTGAAAATTTTAGGTCTTGCTTGGGGCTTATTTTTAGCCGATGTTCATAACGCAAGACCTGTTGATTTGCTCCTCGCGTCCGATTGTTTCTATGAGCCATCGCAGTTCGAGGAAGTTTTATCCACCGTTGCTTACTTGTTAGATGGGACTGACGGAAGATTTTTGTGTGCTTACCAGGAACGAAGCGCAGATTGGTCGATTGAATCGCTGCTGAAGAAGTGGGGACTGAAAGGCGCGCTCGTAGACTTGGACTCGTTGAGGGAGAGTTCCGGTGTGGACTACAGGGCCTTGATAGGCGAGCGATCGTTACACTTGCTCGAAATAGTCTCCGCCTAGGGTATGGCCAGCACCGTCAGAGCGGCACGCCTATATGTTGGCAATTTACCTTGGACTGTCGGTCACCGTCAACTTAGAGAGTATTTCTCTCAATTTGGACCTGTCCAAAACGCTAGGGTAGTTTTTGATCGCTCCACTGGCCTTAGTAAGGGTTATGGTTTTATTGAATTTGTCACACCAACATCTGCTACTGATGCCACTAGCAAACAGTCTCACAACCTTGAAGGCCTAAACTTAGATGTCCAGTTCCAAAATAATTAGTCATCTGGTAGTTATTGTGTAGTGTAGAATGGCTGAGGCACTAAAACGTCAAGACTCAGACTTTTCTGATGAAGAAGAATCTCCTTTAAACGCTTCTTTTAATACAGCTTCCAATCATGTTAGAAAACTCACTGATACCTTGAATAATAACCAGCTACTTGAACTTTATGGTCTTTACAAGCAAAGTACAGAAGGGAATTGTAATATAACCAGACCAGGATGGTTTGATGGAAGAGGTAGAAAGAAGTGGGATGCATGGAATTCTTTTAATGGGATGTCTAGTGACGAAGCAAAGTTGAAATATATAGAATTAGTCCAAAAATTTGATCCAGGTTGGAGTGAGTTGTCTGAGCACAAAAGAACTAAGGAATCATGGGTGGCAATGTCATCTATGAGCCATGAACCAGAGCCAGAATTAAATCATCATGAGCTGTCCCTCATAGATGCTGCCAGAGATAATATTCCCAACAAAGTCATTGAACTGTTGTCCCTGCAACCTGATCTGAAAGATGAAAGAGATGAGAATGGTCTAACAGCTTTGCACTGGGCAGCTGACAGAGATGCTTCAGATGCATTAACTGTTGCTATACAAAACGGCTGCAACATCAATGCTGCTGATAATACCAATCAGACTCCTCTGCATTACGCAGCTTCATGTGGCCATGTCAGATCAGCAAAGATATTGTTGGAAGCAGGGGCTTTATTCCTAAAAGATGATGATGGCTCTACAGCATTGGACATTGCAGCAGACGATGAAATTAAAATGCTTCTATTGAATTACATGGAGTGAATCAGCTTTCACTGCCTCAGACCTATTAAGTAGAATATACTGATTGTTTATAACTGTAGTTATTTGGAATAAAGTTTTAAACTGATATTGAGTATATTTTTGATACATGTAGATATTTTATGACTAATACTCAAGTATTTTTTGATATACTAATATTTCTGTGAGAAAAAAAGAATTGAAACTTTTCACTGCTGTCAACCTTACAATGAAACATTTAAGTTTGTCACTCATTTGCCTAGATATTTACTTACAATTTGTGTGTGTGCATTATTCTATTTAAATGATCTTTTGTGGAAGTGTTTAAATCTTGAAACAATTGAGTAATTCATAATTTATATTTAAAGCAATCCTTCAAATACACAAAGTATAACTCGTTATTGTTATTGTGCAGTACACTATAAATGAGGACACTTGAAAAGTGAATTGTACAGTAACACAAGCAGTTCTTCATGTGCAATCCTTTTGACTACAACCAATACAATTTTTTTTATACCAGTGATTTTCTGGCTTATGTCCACAATTCATGCGGTAGTCCCCTTGACAGTTTTTATATATAATATCTAAAAAGATATTTATTGAAAATCATAGACAATAAAGTGCATTAGGACATGTACAATAGTACATATAATTTTATACGTTTAAGACAGGTGATTTACTCCCAAAACATAATTTCATTTTAATTTGGGTTTTGAGGTTCATTTATACTATTGTCATCTATAATAAAGTTCTTCCGATTTCTATAGTATTTTAACGTGTACATTCTGTAAACATATTGCACATACATGAGATATACCATACAATATAGTATCAAGTAAATTAATACTAGTGAAACAGACAAACTTATCAAAAGTAAGGTTTTTCTGTAGTGTCCCACACCATTACCTGCAGACTATGCACAGTTAGGAACCATCTGGACCGGAAGTTATATATTGACACTTACTTCCATAGAAAAATATTAATTCACCTCACTGCAATACTAACAGTTATTAGCTATATACATATTTATTTATATGTAATTTGGGTTACTATGATAATATTTTACAAAAGGTTTTACACAACAAATAATTCTGTTTGAAAACCTTCAACCAAGGATACTTTTTTATTATTATTATTACTTAATTCTTCTTAAAGGCATTTTGAGACCAAATTGAACCTACAAATTTCTACATACATGCACCAGAGTGCTCCATCAAAGAAACATTTATTTTTTTGGCTCCTAAAAACACATCAAAATAATTACAGTTCCTGAAATACAAAATATACTATATACACCTGCAGCGGCATTTCACAGAGCACTAAATATATCCCAGATCAGCTTCTCCTGGTTGTCGTCTTTATCGTAGTCTTGCGTCAGTTTTCCTTGGCGTCCTTGTGGCCCGCACCGTCGCCGGCGTCCAACTGCTTGAGCAACCTGAACAGCGCCGCAGCCTCGCGGATCCTACTGAACTCCACGCAGAACGCTTCCACTTCTATGAACAGCTCCTGATAAACAATTATTGATATTGGAGCGGATATATTGTACAAAATAAATGTATGCAACCATTTGACACTAACAAAATGGAATAACATTTTTACAATAGAGAACCGAGTGACTCTGCATAGCTTACTTCATGTTAATAACAGAATAACGAACAACAAATGACTGACGCCTTTTTACCGATCAATGAGGACGTAATTATTTGCTCTCCGCCGCTGCAATCAAAATACGCATACGAGAAGCATTTGGCGGTTTACTTTAGGGGGGTTATAAAAATCCAAGCAGTTATAAAACCTACCACCGCGCACGACTATCCCTCATTATTAAGCTGGGTGGTCGAGTCCAGCTATATAAGGGTCCGACACGGTCTATGACGACGACACAACGACGACTGGCTATGCTTCTCATGTTTTACGCGAACCGCGAGCGATTAGAAGTGTTCCCGTGTCGGTGTTTCGATCCCATTACAGTGTGGATAACTTTAAGTTAAGAATGAATATCATTTTTCTAAGTAATGCGCTTCAGCATATAAGGTGACATCGTCACCTACCATCAGTTGGGAGTCTACTTAAACACTGACTAAATTAATAAGTAAAAAAAATAGTTTCTTCAGCCGGGTGCACAACAAGTGGGCCGGCCACTTGTAATAGGGATGGTTGTAACTCCGTAAAAAACACCGGCCAGGTCCGATTCGTACTCGCTATACGTATATCGATAGTGAACGGTATCGCGGGTCGAGGTGCCGATAGTGTCCGGGTGATATCGTATGATATTTCGGATCTGGATATGGATACGGATATATCAATAACGTTTTACCGTTTTCGGTTACGGTTTCGTACATCCGACAGTTTCGGTTACGGATGCGGAGCTCCATGACACCCCCGGTGTAGTGTAGTTACCTTGACGTTGATGATCTTGTTCCTGATGAGCGACTGCAGGAACACGCACACGAGCCGCACGAGCCGGTTCTGCATGTACCGGTCGCGGATGGTCTCACACGTCGAGATGCAGTTCGATATGTACAGGTGGACGAACTCCTCGGGCAGGTCCACCGACGTCGTCAGCCTGCGGTCGAGAGCGACACGCCCACTCAGAGCTTCAACTTGTTTATTTATTAAACTTCAATTACACCGGTAACACCGACTCAGGTTGGTGTGATCCGTGTGCTATCTAACGGTGACATCGCTTATCGGTCGGATGAACGTGTTTTCTGAAGGTTAATCATTGTGGGTAGATTATTAAAACAAATGAATATAATTAAATAATCACATAATAGTTCCGACGTGGAAAGCGACAAACGACTGCGAGCTAAAAATAGTTTACCTGTTAACAACCTCCATGGAGTGTAGCGACATCTCCATATTGACGAGCACGCTGAAGTACTCCGTGATGTGCTGAGAGCTGATCAGCTTCAGCAGCACCGATATCGCCACCATCGGGTTGTTCTCCACCAGGTCCGGCAGCTGGGGGGCATTGCTGATTTTAACATAGTAGCCGCAACTGGTACTCACGATTATCTTATATTACATTGAGAAATAAATCTTCTGTCCTAATAGATAACCTAAAAACAAAGTTCCACGCTCACCTGTCATTAGTGACTGTCGTAAGTATCCCGTGACAAGCAAACTGCCCTATTACTGACACGATTTCTAACTACTGATGTTTTGGGTTCTATTGCAATAATAAAGGCTCCTAGTAATAGATTTTCGCATATACCGTTCATGTGCACGTAGCGATCATTTAACATTTTATTATACATTTCCATTTGTCCGTGTCACTTATGTGGTGTCATGGCCATGTACCTGGTAGGGCGTAACGTCGATCTGGTACACCAGGTCGGGCTCCAA
The DNA here is from genome assembly GCA_018251895.1 of Agathymus mariae mariae. Classification (NCBI taxonomy): domain Eukaryota; kingdom Metazoa; phylum Arthropoda; class Insecta; order Lepidoptera; family Hesperiidae; genus Agathymus; species Agathymus mariae. The sequence continues at coordinate 5,484 of DWPT01002032.1, read as the reverse complement.
GTCCAGCAACGCCAGCAGTCGCTGCTGGTGCGACACGCTCAACGCGCTCTTTAGAGCCAGCTGGGTGAGCTCCTTGGCCTCCCCTACAATGTTATTGCTGTCCTTCTCTTCCGGTTTCTTGTCTTCCGCCTTCTCTTTCTTTTCCTCCTGTCGCGAGATTAGTGTGTATAAATATTACACCGCTGATAAATGGTAGTAAATATATTATTATCTACTAAAGTATTATTAAAAATGTGTCTGATATACTAAATAACTGTATTTGTTCATTACACGTACATAACAATTAACAGACATTGAGTTAAGTTAAACATCTATTTAACATAGGATGTATTATGTTTGTGACGAATACTTACGTTTCATGCATGCGTGTGCGTGTGTAAGAGATAGTGTGTCCATATTGTCCATATTATTTTTTAAGTTTCCTTATAGCATTATAGTTTAATGGTTGAAACCACTGTACCAAAATCTTTTTGCACTCATGTAACTTTAAGTTTTTCATTAGTGTGTTCGTAGATTACCGCCGATTGTGTCAGGTGTTGTGTGTAGCTAGTGCACCATCAGTGACATGTGTGGTAACAACATTATTTTTCCTTCCATTTCATTGCAAACTAGAATTAAATGGGACTCACAGTTCTTTGTCGAGTGTATAATATTTTGACAGATTTCTGACACTCTTCTGGGACTCAAACTATGACATTAAAATCAATAACATGTTTTATTGTGTTGACCACCTGAGCGAAATGAACAATTTCACACTACTTGATTCGATTTCTTATCTATATAGATTTTCAATCGATGAACAATAATCTACCTTAGCCTTATGTTGTTGCGGTACGCGACGTTCCACTTTCTCCGGCACCTTAAGGCCGGTCAGACCTTCAAAGTCCGTGTCGTACAGAGGAACGTAGGCACCCTTGTTGGCCAAGTTCTTCCACACCACCTGAAAACAGCCCAATGGTTCAGTGTTATTATCCCAGCTGGAGAAAGTTCAAGGATTAACGCAGAGGAATGGAATAAGAGCCAAGTGAATAATTTAGTTGATAAACTACAATTTTTGGGTGGCACCTAACATTATCAACACCAATGACTTACCCATTTAACAGCTCTCGTAGGTAATTTGATTGAAATTAAGATATTCACTTGGTACAATGTAGTAAAATATTGACTGTGGTTGGGAGCGATATGCAAAGATATCCAAATATGAAGCTATTTGATATGTATTCCATGCAGGCGATAGAGAATACACGTATAATTCAACTATCAACTAAAATTATTATCTAAATAAGTTATAATAACTAAATAGTTTCCTTTCACAGGTTCTTTTCATCAATTATAGAGCACCTATTAGAAACGACAGTAGAAAATAATGACGTGCATAAATATATTAACGAAAAAGCTAAACGTTAAAATAATAATGACTTAAAAGTAAGTAATATTTATATGTTGTATAATTGTTAGAAGCATAGCTACAAGTGGTAATACTTACATCATTAGCGAAAGATATTTCATCAGGGTCTAACATGAAAGGAGGGGGCGGAATGGGCCCCGCAGCCTTGAGCGTGCGATGGAGAGGCAAATAATCATTCGACATCAATGCTTCCAGGAGTTCCTTCAGTGCCATGCGGTTGGGAGGGCTCCTGTAACACAAAACAATGCACTTAACACTATCGCACCTAACTTAATATAATAACTATATTTTAATAGGCTGAAGAGTTATGAGCCGATTAAATTTAATAAAGGATATAAATTACAATTTTAAAATTTCCAACTAACCACAAATGCACAAAGATTGATGTAATTTTAAACAGTGATATCTATAAAAATACATGTACTTGAATTCAAGACCACCTCCCCTGCTCAGTGGCAAGTCTGAAGGTTGACTTGGTCTCTTATATGAATAGAGCACCTTGCCTCATCCAGTGGTAAGTAGGCATCATGGTGGAAGTGTTCTTAATGGCTTTCTAGCTGTCATCCACTATCAAAAATCTATCATCCAATGTTTAAAATATCTCATGTGATCAGTAATGCATCAGTAACAATCAGTGTTGCACATATCCACTGGCAGAATTGACCACTCGCCTTTGCATGTCCTATCGCTTGGTTTGTTGCCTATCACCAAAATTATATTTCTGAGTTGAGCATTACCCATCGCTAACTGGTATAAGAGCGGGGGCAGTGTGCAGCGCGCTGACGCTAATGTCCGCCGTGCGTTCAGCAACCAGAGCTTGCAGAGATGAGTAGTCGAAGTCCAGTTCTTTAGCCATCACCTCTGTCAGCATCACTTGCTTTGCTGACTTTTTCATCACCTACAACAAAATAAAATTCATTGAAGTGAACTACTTTCTACAGATTTTCTGTATATCATGACATTTTCAGAAGTCAATGTTATGTTAAACAGTCTTACTCATGATAATGAAATTTTTATAACATTTTACAGTTGTCTATTACTGTTTGTCAGCCAGCATCAAGTTTTAGCAAACTGTTGTTTTCTTTGGGTCATCTGTGTGTGCATATTATACAATGATACTACTTTAATTGTAATTGACTATTTTGCATTGTGAAGTATTGCCTAGAAAAGAAGTCTGTTTTTGATGTTACATAAACTGGTTAGCATCATTATAGTGCGGTTAATAATCTTATAATTAAAATTATAGATGATGCAATTGTTGTCATTATGTTTGCCTTGATTGGTATGAGGTGATAATCTTATTTTAAAGGTACCAATAGATATATTACCTATTCTGCAGACTAACATAAAATGTTTCTTGTGAAGGTGTGCTTTACAGCTCTAAACACCACACCTTTAAAACAAAACGCAAAGTAGTTTAAAGTAATTTGCTTCATGGTAGAGCTATGATACTACCATCCTATGCTAGCTACCATCTCGCATTGTGGTACATTAAAATAACTTTATCAATTGGCTATAAACTTACATCTTTCACACTAGCTGGCAAGAAGCCATGGAGTTGGCCAATGAATTGCCTCTCCTGAGGCACCAATGGCAGGAGCCCTGGCTTTCCTTCTAGCAAGTACAGGTATAAAGAGCTGAATGGGTTGTCTCCTTTATAAATGTCATAGATGAGTGCAAGAGCAACCACCCGTTGCCCAGGCAGTGTAAGGTCTCCACCCGTTATTAAGGATGCAAGTAGAAGACACACTGAAAATATGTAAATTTTTTTTGGAACATCTAAAAGCACGTATCTTAAGTATCTATTTGTAATTATCATTAGTAGTATTTACTTGGTTCTTATACACCGAATACATTTATATTTCTCAGATGTACATTAAAAATGCTCCTTGGTAAAATGACAGAAGGAATAGAAGAGAACTTCCTAATGGATACAGGGTATTTGTAAAGTAATTATCTCAAAATGCTCAGACACGGTTGGATTGCAATGAACTTCTAAAAGCTAATAAATGTTGGCTGAAGTAAAAGCGATGTGCTTGTTGTTGTTGTTGTTGTCCTTATTGGATTAATTACTTACAATTGAAATGTTCCGAGCGTGGGAATCTTTTTTGCACTTGAGCACATATAGACTCCAAGCTTTGGGAGTCAACAGTTTGTTCAGAGAATAAGCTGCAGAGACACACAAGAGAAATATCAGCGCTAAATACTATACATAAACAAATGCTATGTCTATTCTTTGTAAAGCAAGCGATTTATTATACAAAAAAGTATTAAGAATTATGTTTTTAACATATTGATCTAATATCCAAGAATTAAACGTACTACTCACTCTAATATGTATTTACTGTTTTCATTTATCAATTGCTGAGACATTTTTATATTTATTTCAGTAATGCTTGGTATAAAAGGTAACTGATCATCCTCGTTTCTTCTTAACAAAAATTGCTAGAATCTAATTGGAGATCAAAAAATGAAGCTAAAGTGAGATATTAACAAATTGAAACAGTTCATGAGTAACATTTATTACGGTACCAATATCTGTTGACCTATTCAAGAGGAATCAAATCAAAATAACAATTGTCAAATGTCAAAATTGTTTTTTTACTTTTTTATGTCTCCATTTATGTTAAAATACCATACAGCCAGACTTTGGACTATAACTATAATTAAACGACCAAAGCTTATATATTCTACGAAAAAAATCTACATTATTCATATTTGGAGAAAATACAAAATCGATTTTTTTTTATATAATTTCTGTTTTACTCATGTTCACATCATGATTTGTAAATAAATGAAATTTATAATGAAATGTAGAAAGTGGCCATCAGCCCCTAATTGCCAAACAGGAAGACGTTTCTGACAATCAGCACTTCAGCATGGATCACTTGATATATTAAGTCGATCGTTAAATAAACCTAGGAGCACCAAATGCCCTGATATCCAGAATAAAAGGATATCGAACACCTTTTCGCAAAAGGCCTCCGTTAGTGCTAACCAATGCTCAAAATCAGTGGGCTGACAAAGCTTCGCTGTCCCCAAAAGCAAAGTTCACTTTCGGAACAGACAGATGTTTCTAAGCAACATAGCAAAAACCTTACAAGATCGCATTCACTCTACCTACCTCTACAGGTACACGATGCCTTACAACGGTGGTTGAAAAACTGTCATTAGGCTTCTTTGATCCATTATCCCCGAGCGACACACTTCTTGACTATGCATCGGATATATGTAGTATGGGGTGCCCTTATAGACGGAAGTTCTCTCTCGTGTGTACAGACGGAGCAAGAACAACACCTTCACCGCAATCAGAAGATAATTGTTATCTTGAAGGCCCTAAAATCGGAAGGTCCCAAATTAGACAAGTCCACAATCATCTTTGATCTCACCTTCTGATTTGACGATCTCACTTTCGTCAGTGAGACAATGAAACTTTAGTAGCCTTTATATGAAACGAAGAGGTAACCAGATCCGTATCTGTAATAAAATTGATACTAAGAGATTTCTTTAAATTAATCTAGTGTTAATTGTTAGCATCACAATATATTTTTTTTATAATAATAGCTTTGTTAAAAATACAATATTGTTAATAAGAGTAACCTTCAGTTATAAAACCACGCATAAGACTAATCTGTTGTACCAAATTGTGGACTCGCCAAATAATAATCGGTAGGTGCATTTGAAACACAAAAACGTTTGAGTTAATGGAACTTTGAAATTGTTCATTAAAAGTCCGTGGCAAAATGACGAAATGATGTCCGTGACGAAAGGTAAACTGGATAATTAATTCAAATACATATATTTCATACTCATAAGTAGTGTGTGTTTTCAGTAATTGTGAGTACACATATTCTTCTTGTGAGTTTTTACCGTTTCCTCTCCCAAGACTACGCATGGTAGAGACGCGTTGGAGCGTTCGACTCTTGAGCTTTGAAGAGTGTTTGTAAAAACTTAACTCGTATACAATTTTCAAACTGAATTTCAATCTTTATTTTTATTCATTTCCATATCATCTTCTATATTTGCTGGATAATGAACGAAGCTATGGTGCAGGGATCAGCAGATAGAATAGCTGC
>DWPT01002031.1:0-17046 GCA_018251895.1 Agathymus mariae mariae | reverse complement strand
TACGGTTTCGGATTTATTTTTATTTCGGATATCCGATAGTTTCGGTTACGGTTACGGAGCTCCATAACATCCCTGCCGTGGACATATGTAACACCGGAGGCACCGCTGATGTATTACCGGACAAGAATATGAGGTCATAAACAAATTTTCCAAGATCAAATGCCCTCACAATCCATTCCCACCGACCAACAGAATCCCTTTTTTTGTTTGTTGTACACTTAAAATGAAGCCACCACTTGACGGAACCAATCCCGTGTTTATTGGTTGAGTATCCATAACATATGGCACTACCACTTAATAGACCCCATAAACCAGGCATAACAGCGTTTGTGAACAGATCACAGGATTCTTAGAACATAATGGACTCTGATACGATGAAGGTAAACCCTCTTATAGTGACTCTCCAACTCTGCCTCCAAAATATAGTAGTAACAACAGATATTTGTAACTTCAAACGCATGGTAAAACTGGTATGTCTCGTCAGGCGGGTATCACCACACTTCAGAGTTCGCAGTAATTGTAATGTACATGAAGGAGATATATCTTCCATAGTGTTTTTAAAAAGAAAGACGTCAGCACTGCTGACGGCAAAATTGTTGACATATTGGTGATGACTGTTGTTTGGATTTTGAAAGAAACTTTGAAGTAATGCCAATTATTCCAGTTTTTATAATAGGTGAATCGCTGCATTAGCGCCCATATCTATATCTATACTAAATATAAAATTCTAACTGATCCATTTCTGTACATGAACGATATATGAGAAAAAATATTCTTAGGAGCCTTTATTAAAGCAGGAGAACCCAAAACAATAGTTTTTAGAATGTTTGTCTGTGCGTTTGTACACACTAATCTCAGAAACGGCTTAACCGATTTCGTTCTGGTTTTTACTAATATATTGCAGTAAACGTCAATTAATACTTAAAGTTGATTCATTGCAATCCGTCTATTAAAAAAAAAAGTTATGAATCAATATATGTATTTCCAATTCACAGAACGAGAAAAACCATTAAGGACAAGATAGATTATCATTTACTAGTATATAATAAAGCATTATAACACGTCATTAATATTACAATCGCTCCTTACGAAATATGAAGTAGACTAATTAGTATTTTAATGTTTACTAACGGCCTGTTTCCATAACCTATGTCTATCGTTTAATTTAATCGGTTTTGTGTGTATGAAATTTTTAAACTGGCTATTCAGCTGTTACCATACACGAAAGTGAAAAGAGTTTGCTGTGACTCAACACTTCTCACTTGTTCCGTGAGTAACTTAACACCATCTCTATACGCCATCTCCATACACTCGGGCACTAACACTCGAATCAGATAATCATAAATGTTTATTATGGGTAAATTTACTGCATACATATGGGTAAATATACTGCATACTGCCCTCGCTTCGCTTCAGGAGAACTACGCCTTACATTATTTTAAATTAATTTATATCTTTTTTATTTATGGACGGATTGCAATGGAAAACTTTAAATCATAAGTGATGCTTACTGCAATATATCAGTGAAAACCAGAATGTAATCGGTTAAGCCATTTCTGAGATTAGCAGGAACAAACGCACAGACAAACAGACAAAAATTCTAACAACTATTGTTTTGTGTTCAAGTGCGTTAATAAAGAAAGATCCCTAATTGTAGTTTTTCTCATATATCATTCATGTACAAAAAACGATCAGTTAGAATTTTAAAGTTAGTAAGTATAGATAGTACCGGATACTTTTTATCTATCCAAATATAATCGTACGTCTCGTCTACATATATCTGTATAGTTTACAACAGTCCAATTACACACATCGGATAAGGCATTTGGTAAAATATAGTTGGAATGACAAGCCGTGCCTATACTCACACGGTGTCCGAAGAGCTCTGCTAAAGAAATTCGACCGGCTAGTTGTTATGCAGATCACATGATAAGGGCTATTGTTGCGTAACTCGGCATAATGCAATAGTTAACTGGCGTTAGCCGTGTTGCGCAAATGCAAATCTTCGCACGTAACGCTAAAGTGGAGCGCGACCTTTATTCGACTTGCTATTAAATAAAGTATGAGAGTTTCTTTTATAAATAAATGTGCTAACATCAAAGACATAGAAATATTAAAACACCGTATATTTGACGTGTTCAGGTACGATGCACGTTCTGTCACTTGATCTGATAACGACCGATATAAGAGCCATTGTAGGTATCGTGTACATTTCACCTAAAATGTTATCATTATGTATATGCATCTGATAATTACTCAAACGCGTCATGGATTGAACGGTTAGGAACCTCACAACCGATAACCTCCTACATCGATTCTGGACTGGACTCGATAAAGTTACAAATATCGATATAAGATGGCATCAAAAACGCTAACTGATCTCAGAGCCTTTAAGAGTGAAACCATGTTTGTTTATTTGAACTTGGATTGTTTGTGAAGCGTTGTCTTTCAAATATCGATATGAGAGTAACTTTGTGGTTGGTCCAATTCAATGTGATTTGGTATTCAAGTAGACATTGTATTCATTAACTAACTGGCTTTGCAGACATTTTACAATATGATACCGATTTGTATAAAATATTAATTAGTAACTACTAATTCAATTATTTTTAATCATGAAGGTAATTTGTAAATACACTTATGTACGTCATTTTTTGCTTCTTCTACCGATTAAACATATAATGCCACCTTAAATAAATATGTGTATATAACATAATTCAGTCAAGTCGTTCAGAGGACTTCAAATGACTCACACTACGAAGAAAGAGATACGCCAACAATTCATATACATAAGTATATTTTTTATTCCATATATTGGAAAAGAAGCGAAATGGTGTACTTAACAATTGTGACATAATAATATTATTATTATTATTAAAATGACTTTTGGATTTTGAATTAAGACGTTGAAACGCAATATTAGTAACTAACTTAAAAAAAATACGCGGGAATTTCTTTTTTATTACTTTTTATTAAAATTTTACAGACAATTTTAATTTGTAATTTGGTTATGTAAATATAAATATTCTTTACTACTAAACGCATCTCTTATTTATTTTTCTCAGCCAAGGGAATGAGACGGAGAGTGTGCCACACGGTACACAAATTATTTAACGTACTTTGAATCCCTCGCTACGCTAATGATTCAACTCTAGAATCCTTCGCTTCGCTCTGAATTCAAACAATGACTCTCGCCCTCAATGATCGTATTATTTTGGCCCCTCGTGATACAAGCTACTATTATAAGTCACTACCAAGGTAACAAAATGTTTTACAAACGTTTTTTTTATTAACGTCCTCGTCAGTCATAAAGCAAAAGATATCAAGCGCGATGGATACAATTGGTCACAAAAGACGTCCTTTACACCGACCGACCCTTACGTACGAATAGTTACTATATACCTACCTACGTAATTTAGTTTCATCTCAACATCTTAACTGGTAGTCAGAAAAACGGGTTCACGGAACAATAAACGATTATACGGTAACGATCTCGCCTGCGCACACGGTAGTAAAGCACAATGCACACTTACTGGATGATTCTTTATTTATGTACTCGCAGCCATCATGATTACAGAACTTGATGTTATCATCGACATGAGTATGTATTTTATTTTTATTTTTTTATATATATTTTATTATTATTATTTTATTTGTCATTGATACTTTTAGTGTTACTGATGTCCAAGGGCGACGGTGACCACTTAGCACCGGGAGGCGCGTCTGGTCGTTTTTCGGTTATTTACATAACAAAAAAATAATGTCCAAATGTCCTACGTGTGATTATGGTAAATTATCCAAATCTCGAAATATCTCCTAATTATTGTGCTTTTATGCTTTTAATATACATAATCTCAAACGACGCCGCTGTTCCTTTTGATAAACGGCAATGATTGCTTTCTATGAATTTTAACATTTTTTAAATAATCCAAATGTATTTCAGTCCCCCTTACATTGACGAAAACTCTTAGATAAAATTATCCTAAAGGGCAAAAAAGCTTTCTTTATAAACTTTATAAAACATACAACAATTGGGACGCACGATTTAAACGCACACCATAGGTTGTTCTACATAACAGCGATAGTGTAAACGCCACTTAATTATTCCGTGCTGAATGCATTACGAAAAAAAATTCTATGGTCACTTGTTAGCGTTTGAACTGGAACTTCCCACACACATTGCGTAAACTTTGTGTTTCACTAGGCCATCGACTAGTACTATAACACGCCTTATATGAAGGTAAGATGTAATCGGCAATGTGAAGTAAATTTCATTCATTGTTACTGACGCAAACCAAAATAAACTTAACCAGACTTAGCTCAAACTTAGCTGCAGCTGAAGTAGCAATATGCCCCATATAGCACCACATAGCAGTTAGTTCCAATTTAGATACAGGAAAAAGGAATTTATTTACGGATCGCTCTATAATCTAGGCTAATCCAGCCTAATGGATGAGTAAGAGATGTGCTCTCTTTAAATCCTAAAAGAAAATAATAACAAGTCTTCATCAACCCACACCTAATCCATCATATAATAGCTGGGTATTATTATTACTAAATAGTAAAATAAGTCTAAACACAAATTTACTGATATTAATAACTACCTAATAAAATGATAACTATGTAATAATAAATAATGATTACTTATTTGATCTTCCAGATGGCGCACAGCGTGCAGCTTGCCTGCTTCATCACACTTCTAGCTGGACTTTCGGCAGAGAAGCAACAATCAAGATGGTCCCGCCAGATCAGTTCTTACACCGCGGACATCAGCGACTGGGTGCCGTTACCTGGACCTGTGCAAGAACCACCGCAGTTCAAACGACAAGCTATTGCAGAACCTAGAATCCTGTCCGAGCCGTTCCCCAGCTTTGCGAGACCAACGGACTTCAGCCAAGAATTTCCATCTAGAATGTTTCTTAACACACCAGCAAATCGACAATTATATTTACAGTCCGTACCATCCGCCCCTCAAAACTATCTTACCGATCAAGGATTTGGCCAGAGCATCCGCTTTGGCTTGGCACAACCCAACTTTCCTCTAAATCAGGTTTTCGTTGCTCCTCAGTACAATTTCGACAGCATTTCGCAATATAAATCGAAACCAACTCCGATACCAACGACGCAGATCAAATTTGACTCGGTTCCTTCAATCCCCATTCAAAACCAGCCAACAATGCCTCCAGCAAAACCTTACGTACAAACACAAAAAACTAAAACGGAATTACCTAAATTTGTCGATGGTTACAGAGTAGAAAACATAAGCCGAGATTCAGTCATTAAAACTAAACCTCAATCCAATCCAAAAATTAAATTTGAAACGTACGACAAACCTCAACTGGACGCAATACCCCTTGGAAAACCAAAAGTTGAAAGAGAAGAAGTGCAACTTTTGTACGTTCCACTAGAATCATTACACCGAGGACAATTTAATTTCAGGAACCCTGGAAGTATGTCGCAGCTTGTTAATACAGAACTGTATTCTTCTAATCCAAAGCCTAATCCGCTTAAACAAAAGCTAGCTGCCGAATTCCAAAATCCACCTGTAACCCACAAGCCTTTTAAGCAACAATTTTCAAACTACAACATTCAGTTAAACGCGTTTGATCAAGCTCACACATTTATGACATTGCCAACAACTATTGTAACAATTCCAACGACGACTCCAAAACCGAAGAAACTGAAGCCGCATCAACCACCATTGGCAATTTTTTTAACTCAAGAAGCAAAGAAAAATGATCAAGTAAAAGTTGGAGACGTATTATATTCTCTGAAGAATGCGAATACTGTAGCAGTTTTGGACTCTGTTAATCCACTCAATGCTCCTAAAGTATTTATAGGTCCGAATTCCTTGATACCTCCAGAAAATTACGTGAAGTTTGAATTACCGTATTTGTCGAATATTGAACACACGGATAAAAAACTACGTCAACTACCTTTCTTTGTTGCTCCATTAAGCTATAATACACCTCAAGGATTCGCTAAAATACCATTTCCATCTCCTCATGTAGGATCTGTAGTTATCAATTCCCAAATAAAAGAAACAAATCCGCTATTAGCACCTGCAACAAATGCTGATGTCATTCCTAATTCATATACAGCACCTCCTCAATACAAACCAAAAGAGTTAACCCAAAAACCAAGATTCAGTTACTACAGTACAGTTGCACCGAAAACGAATTCCCCCGATAAGTATGAGAAAAATTATTATTCATTTGAACCTCAAACAGTAAGCACTTTGAGACCCATAAAAGAAACAGAAGCTAATGTTCCTACGACACTTCCGAAAAGTGGATCTTACTTTTTAAGCAATGTGGGTAATCAATACGACCCATCACAATTTGTTAATTTTCCACAAGAGAATGAATATAGAACCCAAGATCACAATGCTTATAAAACTTCTACTACTACAACTAGTACTACTGTGACAACGACAACCAAATCACCCTCTACATATCCAAGTCAACTGCTAGAGACACACAACCCATATTCTATTAATCAAGCATTCCACTTTAGCACTCCAGTAGATTACCAAAATTTCTTTGATGAATACGTAACACCTGAGCCGAATTCACAAGCTCCTAATCAACAACATACCTCTTCGCAACTACCAACACAAAAAAATTATGAAGTACCTGAAAAACCCTCCACTCTACATCAGCACGCAAAGATTCAACATCAGCCATCATCACCAACCTACGAACAGAATTATACGCCAGAAATTCATTATGAATCTGAAATTCCACACTCTAGATATCCTACTTACGAGACGAATAATTACACCACTAAGAGTGAACCGATTTCACAATCCCAACCGTACGATCCAATAGAACATAACAGTAATGTCTTTTCTTCACCTCAATCTTCAGTGGTTTCTGATAATAGACAACAGCCTAAAGACAATGCAAATCCGCCACTTGAACCTAATGAAAATTCTAAAATCAACCCTACCATATATAAGAATTTGACAGAGCCTCCAAGAAATGGACCAGTAACCTTCCTAGAAGAACAATCGTCTAAATCACCTTACGAATATAATCTGTATGAAACAGCTCATACTGATGAAATAAAACAACTTTCTACAAGCTCTATTACAAGCACAACAACGAGAAGAGCGCCATTGCGGAGCAGAGGACGGCCACGGTATCCCACAACAAAATCAGATAACGAAGAATACAGTACCAGAAGCACCATAACACGTAAACCGTTGAGAGAAAGAAGACCTATACCTACTCGACCTAGATATGAACCTAATAAAATTACAACTGAAAAAATAACCCGGCAACCGATAGACTCGAGTGAAACTACGACTACAAGAACCTACAGAACTAGAAGTCGGGGTAAAGTTCATTACAAACCTTCAGAAGCAGATGATACTTACGATAAGAGAAATATACAACATAGCAAGGAAGGAGATTTAGCCTACCAAAGAGACGTTTTACATCAAAATTACCCAGTAACATTAATGGAACGGATGAGTACAGTTGATATTGAAGCTATCACTGAACCGACTTTAAAGGTTTCCTCGACCAATAATGTAGAAAGTACAAACTCCCATGATGCAGAAAACGCGTACAGTAATGATCAAGTATTTATAACTCGGCATACACAAGTGTACACTGAAAGCAGTCGAGAAACACAAGGTTACTCAAATCCTGAAATTGAATCTGAAGATACTTATGTACCAAAGCTTATTACGCATGCAAAGGATAATATTTATCTTTCAAGAAGCAGTGCATCGCCTATGGAAGCCTTTTCATCCTATGACGAAATAAAAGAAGAAGATGATTACTCCCATCAAACAACTCCAATTCCTAAAACAGAAGATTTCGCAGAAACAACGTCTACGAAATTGGCATATTCTATATCAGAAAATGATACCTTTACTGATGACAATGCCGTTCCAATAAAAGAGCCTGAAAATGATGTAACAATTTCTAAAATACAAAATAGTAAAGCTTCAAGTCATGAGGCTGACCAGGAATCAGAAGAGCCTGAAGAAAATATCGTTCAAACTACTCCATCGTATAACAGAGTTCGAGTAAGACCTGGAGTTATAAGACAATATTACCAAGCCTCTTCTACTGAATCATCAAAAATAAAAAATGAAAAAAGAAAGTCCACTCAGGCAATAACTTATCGGCCAGCTTTTGACAGACGACGTACGACCATGCGTATTGACGAAATACAAGCTGATTTAAAGACAAAACAAGTTCTCGCTCACCCTGAATCTCAAGACATACATCCTGTTTACAAACCAGAACCTACAACAAACCCTTCGTCAGTATCTCTAACACATGATTCTGCTTCTAAACGTGGACAATTTCGTAGAAGACGACCCACATATACGCAAACGACTACATCTACTGAAGCATCAAGCACAAAGAAAATTTACGAAGTAAAAAATCGATTCCGGGGCCGACGACCTACAACTGAAAAACCCACAGAGAAGCCAGAATCCCAAGCAGATGAAAGCACAACTACAGCAAAAAGTAACCTATACAGCAGATATAACCATAGACCGAGACTATCAGAAAGATTCCACAAAAAAACTGAAACTGAAAGTGAAGGAATCGAAGATCAAGACCCTAACTACTCTTTACATAGGCCTAAATACGCTATACCAGATTCAGATCAATGGTCACCAAAGTTCTCATCAGATACTTTCAAACCCTATAATCCCAATGGTGTTTCAGACAGTTTAAAACTAGTCCCAGCAGAAACAAAACCCAGTAATGATGAATTTGATATCATAACAGCAAAGAATGAGTATGATGACATATTAATATCAGTAACACCGGCAAGTAATAATAAAGCAAGCAAAATTCCTGATATACCACCAACACTTGAAGCTTTAGTAGAACAAAGCAAAGTAAACAAGAGTGATTCCGGTGTTGCAATGTCTACATTTGAGAGCATGTTAGAAGAAGTTATGAAAAGTTTAGAAGAACAAGATCAAGATGAATATACTATGAATGTGATGAAGCATAAAGGAGGTGAAATAGGGGAAATACCACCGGAAAAAATAATAACTTCTGGCGAAACTAATTTCTTGAAATCTACGACAATTGTACAGGAAGATGCGACAACAATACAGCCTACAACCAATGCATCTCTTCAAGTATTAAACGAGGTAAGAAATGTTTAACTGTTATAGATAACTTAATTATAATAATTATGGTAACCGGCCCTAGATTCGCTTCGGTAAAATTCTACAGGAAGAAACTCAGTTTCCGAATTGAAAAGTATCCAAAATTTTGACCTTTAATATGAGTTTTACCATTTCAATCTGTTCAGTAGCGTTCACACAGATGGAAAGAAAGACAGATACACAGACAAAAATTCCAAAAATATAAGTATAGTCCCTTACATTGATAAATTGTGTACCTAGATTAAAACGTCCAAAGAATATTCGATGTACAATTTCTGCCAATTTACAGTTTTATTATTAGTATGTACAGTGTCTCCGGTCATGACCTAACAATAATTTAAAGTTACAAAACCTCATTTAAATTGTTCTTAACCTTAAATGATCCCTAGGTAATGACCGGACACACTGTGTATGTGGCATGCATGTGTTATGCCTTGTATTACTAACAACTTTGATTTAGCTTGGCAATAGGGGCGACACTTCGCCTGAAACCGTAGTTGGACTACCTTACTACCATATCATATCGTGTTCTTAACTCAATATGCTTATATTGTAAATTATCTAGGTTGAAATAGGCTTATGTTTTTTAAGAAAATTTATTTATTTAATATTTAATTGGTATGTTTTACGAGTCTCTTTTCATAGCTACAATAATTATTATTCGATACTTTGCGAATGTTTCATACTCGCAATACCCACGATAACCCAATAAAATTATTTATTTCAAATTAATCATGGTTTTTATTCAATATTTCAGGAAGACGCCACACGTAAAAGTCGCCGTCGTGGATTTTGGAAGAAGGTGAAAGTTCGACCTGTAACAGAATCTATTGAGGTAGCAGAATCGCAATACTATTCAAGCAGTGTGAATCGTCTTGGCCAGAACATTGATTCTAAAGAGATTTATGGGAAATCAGAAAAAAAAGATAAACCTAGAGTCACCACGTACAAACCAAGTCGCCAATTCATTAAAAACTTGTTCGATAGTGAAGAGGCTTCACTGGACATTTTAATTGGTCATTTGGATATACCTAAAATAAACAGTGTTTCAAATAACAATAGCAAAACAGAAGTTCCTCAACAAGTAGAATTTACTACCAAAAAAACTTCAGGTAAATTAACTACTCTTTATGATGTAAACCCTGGAGACAGGGATCTAGGAACTGGCTCACCTGATCCAACCTTGGAAGATGAGATGTACTACAGTGAACCTACCGAAGCAACAATAAACGAATCCAGTGTATCTGTTGATAGATCAGATGGATTTAGCCTGATGGATTACTTATTTGGTGTGACTTCAAATGATGACACTAGTTCAGAGAATAACAATAAAACACAAGAAATAACTAAGCGAGAATTGGAGGAAATTTCTGAAACCGGCGAAAGTGAGATGACAACAGAGCAAAAACCAAAAACAATTACAACTGAAAGTACTTACTTCCCAGAAGAAATCACAGCTGAGTTAACATCACTTAAGGATGAAACGATCGAAAGGGCAGGATCAAAGAAAGTAAGTACAGAAACAGATGACATAGAAAGTACAGAAAATGCAATTGCCAGAGTGGAATCAACATCAGTGTCGTCTTACATGAATCCAGTTAACATTGTGAGCACATCAATGTCCACTGAAGTGTCCCACGAAACGGAAATCTGTTTTAGAGGAAAATGTATCAAAACAAATAAAGATTTGTTATAGAGTAATGAAATCACAATGTGCGGTGCTAGAGACTTGTGTTCATAGAGTATCATGTGTAGTGCGAGCGTTCCTGTGAAAGTGCGAAAAGGACAAAAATATTTTAAAGAAGAGCTTCGAGGAAGTGACTAATTTTTGGGACATCTAAAATGTAACCTCTGTATTTGTTAGTTACTTACGTAAGTATATTTGACGATGAAATCATGTAAATTGCAACTGCCTCTTTACTCGATTTCACCTCGTGCCTATTTAGATTAAGTATTAAGGTTTAAGGTTAGCGTTCGCGTTCGCGTTATTAGAAAATATCACCATGTAATATATTTTAAATGATAAAGATAATTAATTACCCAATTAACAACAAGAATATTGTAACGTTAGTCATTGCTATGATAGGTATTTTTCGTAGGTGCGTAGGGTTTTATACTTTTGTAAAAAATATTTACTTTCCGGTTCCGTAAAATCGTGTGTAATTATCAATAGCAATGTTCACCCCACCCAAAGTCTGAATATGTAATTTATATATAAATTTCATTTCTTTATGGTGTAAGAATATCTGCTGTAAGACTTAAAATAAACAGAAAATTTAAAATATTTGAATTTTTTTATTGTTTTTTCACAAAAATTCCCGATGCTGTAAGAATATAAGAAGACATACAACTAAAATTACATAACACAACAACAATAATTGAGCTATTTTTATATCACAAAAGTAGTTTACGTAATCCAACGTTTTTAATGTCGGCAAACTTACCGTCACTTTAGCACCAACTAAACATTGCGATGGTCTTAATGTCTCTTTGACATTAGACTCTAACAAATAAGACACCTTAAATGGTCTTACCCTAGCGATCACTTTTTACTATAATAATAAAAACATTTCCTATTATACTTTCTATAACATAATACTTTGCTTCGAGAAATTAATTTTGAAGGGATTAGTTCCAACAGCAACCCCGGGTGGTGTTTAGTGGGTAGGCCCCTAGGTTTATCTGGAGTCCACATAACCAGCGCAGCCGGCTGCGCTGGTATGCATGAGCATTCACCACCCCCCTCCCGCGCATCTCCGGAGGATAGCCCTTTGTCTGGGCGCAAAAAAAAAACCTTTAATAAATCACTTGTAGTGGATGTTTTTTGTTGGTACCACCCTTCCCTGTACGACGAATTACTCTTGGGTATTATACCGCACCATCAGAATTTGTTCAAATTTAATCCAAAATCTGTAAAAAAACTTGTATTCATAAGAAATAAATAAAACACATTAACAAAAGAAAAATTTAAGACATACTAACATAATTTAGGTTTAATTATTTGACGAAATTAAACAAAATGTTTTGTCTTTATTATTGTACGTGTTTGCAATGTACACAACTATTGCGTGATACGGAACGTTATAATAATGATCTCAAGAAATATTGTCTTTATGTCAATAGTCACTGAACAACAACAACGAATAAACGGGTCACCTGATAGTAAGTGGCCACCATCGCCGGGAAATACGCTTATGGTACGTAGATGTAAATCACAAAAAACACTAAGTGTTTCGCTTTTCTATACCATATATCTAACTTTTAAAATCATGGTGTCACTGCCAACTTCATGTCAACTTGTCAATGTCAATTATCATATTTCATTAGTTGATGTGATGCATGTCATGAACGTTATTGTGTTTTGTGTTTATTTGTCATAATCACGCTAACTGGTAATATCTTGATAAATAGGTATTATCTGTTTTCTGATTCTAACGGATTCAAAAAGTGAACAGTGGTGGATTAGGTAAAGCATTTTAAGCGCCCATAGTTATAAATAAAATGGACGTAGAAACAAAAATAAAAGAAGACATGAGAGCTCTAGGCTGCAATTGTGAAACGAAAATCACACTGGCGTACCATTTGTATATTTATCTGGTCGATGAAAAATTGATGTACGACACAGAATATTGCTTCAACAAAGACATCGATACCTTATATGTAGTCGCAAGACCCAGTAAAACGGAGAAGATGAATATATACGTACCTGTACCCACTAGTTTTGACATAAGTATCGATTTTATCAATAGGCTACAAACAAATCTATGTACAGTTGAAACTGGCCCTACGATTAATCTCGCCTTAGTCGAGGGAGACTTCACGATAGCCATGTACGCGTTCACAAAGGGCTTAGTAGATCGACCGTCAGCCGAAAAACTCGGTGAACAAAGAACGCGAGAAGGCAGAAGAACTTTTATTAACAGCGAGTTAAGGAAAAATAAAGAGAAAATTGTAAATGATGCTTTGAATGGTGGCTTTGTAGAAGACGATGAGTGTCAAGTGCTAGATTGATGAGGCACAACTTTAATAAATATTTTTGAGTAGAAATTGGTCATAATTTGTCTGACCTTAATCTCCTATCATTATAAAACACATTTGTTTTTGTTGTTTTGAAATTATTTTATCTTTGAACTGCTAATTGGAACAGCTTGCCTTTAATTTGACATCACTGTGTGGTCATGTGAGAAGTAGTTTTACAAATGGTAAAGAAATACTGTAGAGAGAACTTGGTGTTGCTGTTCAAAGACATCTGTTGTCCGAGGAAGGACTGCAGTTCTATTCAATGTTCTTAGATTAAGCTGTTTGAAGACTGAGATAAAAACTTTGTTAATAACAAGCTAGCCCTTTTTGTGATATATTCCCACTTAGTTTGAATATCCTATATAAATTTCTTTATTAAAATTACATTACATGAACTGTTGTTATAGTACATTATATGTTAATACTTGAACTTAAATTTTTAACTTTTGTTATTTCCATGATTCATATGGATCAATGTACAAAAATATATATTTTTTATATAAATTTGTTGTTTCAGTATTTCTTTGGAATTAAAAACTTTTTCCAAAGTTTTGCCATTTCTTTTTTACTGTGGTTTGAAACTATGTATATTACAAGAACAAACTTCATACATGAGTTCGTGAGTTTGTTAATAAGTGTGTATCAAGGTATACAGTATTTATTTTTATTTTAATTAGTTAGTTTCGAAAGTACATTGATTTACTTTTTTTATTCAAAAACTAACTTCATAAGCTATTTTTATACTAATGCCCTATATACTAATTTCAAACACAATCCTCACATTTCAGAAACCAATTATGTAAGTTACAAAACAATTATCACATAATTGTTGCATGTATGCCATCCCCGATTTTTACTTTTAGAAACCAACATGCAATTTTAGCCGCATGCAGGTGTGGCATAATGGTTGTTTCTACGCAACATCCAAAGTGTGGTTACAGTGGTTAGTGTGGTAAATATAAAATTATAAGCTTCAGTTTCATTAAATGCTCATCAATATTATAGCAAATTTGGTGATCCTGCAAGCAGTACATATGGCTCAGCCCAAGTTGAAATATACCTATATACATATAAGCCTGTTTAAAAAATCATACTGTTTCATGTTGAAAAAATATTTTCCTTCTGTATGTGTATATATAAGGTAATCTATGATGTATGATGATATGATGTAGTTTTATTATGATATATGTATGTACCTTTTATTTTCCAAGGGGGAAACTTCAAATTGTTGCCGATGCCATGGGAGCGACACCAGGTTATGTGGGAATTTACCGCACTAACCCTTATACAAGTGTTTCCTAAAAAAACTATTTATTAGAGAGCGCAGTTTCGTAATTTTTTGTAGTACCCACAGAGCACATTTGTATATGTGTATTACTTTTTCGCCTGTGCCGTAATCTAGCGCGTTAATCTACTGGTTCCTCAAAATTTTGTTAGATGGCGCTAAGCGACGTTATCCGAATATGTTCAGCTAACTAATTTAATTCAATAGTATTTAAATGTGATCTCCGAGAAAACATGATTTTACATTAAAGAAAACCGCCGAGAGCAGCTCGGTCGTACATATAATAATATTTAATTCTGCCTTTAGGTAGGTATAAAGTTATTAACATTTCCAAAACTACGATCGTTGTTTACGCTATAGTGACATCTATTATAAAACACTAAAAATAATGTAAAGCTTACGTAATTTACATATTATTGTTAGATGGCGTTTTCATGATATAGTTATAACATACATTATATTATTGTATTAGCACAGTTGAAGTTTATTACTATTATTATTGCTATTTTTTCTCGTATCGCATTGACTGGTGCATAACTTTCGAAGGTAGCATCATTTGTATATTTTTTTTCATAAATAACCATTGGCATGTTCGTGCGAACAATTTAAAATAACTTCAATGATTAATATGAAAGGGATTTCAGTGATTTTTACATAATTCGTAGTTCAACATTGAGTAATATTATATTGAAAATCTGTTACATAATTTTATTTCTACTAACAGTTGTCAGGATGGCCGAGCGGTCTAAGGCGCCAGACTCAAGGTTTCCTTGCCTACTCAGTAGGTATGAGCTCTTCTGGTCCTCTATGAGGGCGTGGGTTCGAATCCCACTTCTGACAAACCTTTTTTATTTTTTAATTTACCAATTAAGAAATGTGCTGGTGCTGAATGTCTTGTTCTTAAATTAAAAGAATAAGATGCACTTTTATTTCATAAATTAGATTTTTTTATGATAGAGCCTTCCATCACATATAATTGACAGCTTGGATTGAAGCAGTCATAATATAAACCATAGATTTACCATTGTGTTTATAATAGTCAAAGTGGTGTTAGAAAGAGGGTAAAAACTTTTTTACGGTCATTATTTATTTAATTCAACAGTATATACATAAATATTTCTAGATGTTGAAATTATATAAAACCTATAACGAATTTATCACTTTTGTAGCATTGGCATTGTTATCATACGACAAAAATAACAGATGATATTACTATTATTTTTATCGAATAAAATTCAACACCTTTGTAATTTACATAGTGTATAAATGGTTTGTTTTAAGTTTAATTTATTATTTTTATAGCAGAGCCATGTGTGAAACTTGTCCAGATTAAATTGGCTATTTATTATTAGTTAATTAGCCCACATACATTTACAACCAGCTGAGGACAGCCATATTACTTTTCATTATCACCTGTAGCAAAAAAAAAAACATCGAAACGTATGTAATATGTTTCTGTCCGAAGTCATAAAAATTGGGCCCAATCTCGTCAATCACCTTCAGTTTATAATATATGGAATTCATTAAAAACTTTCGAACAGTGCCATCTATCCGATCCCAACGATTTGAACCAATGTTTCAATGATAATTTGTGTGATTATGACCTTAATCAGATGCTGTCAGAAGTTACACTGACACCAACGAATGTTAACTATGTAAATAATCGTTTCTGTATTTACTAAGGATCGTGTAGAAAATTATTTAATAATTTGATCAAATGAGGTCAGACAATTAATATTTTGTTTTTTTATAAAACTATTTGTATGCAATCTTGATATTGACTGTGCTATGATCCGATAGATGGCGGATTATGAAATAAGAGAGATCTAATTACTACTAATTATTAATAAGAATTAAAATTCATGTTTATTACTACAAGTTACCTATCAAGTATCGAGTTATATAATCTTTTACTATAGAGAATGTTATAAATAATGTAATAAAATTATTCAATCGCTATATCAACTCCCGTATGGTCTAGTGGCTAGGATACCTGGCTTTCACCCAGGAGGCTCGGGTTCGATTCCCGGTACGGGAAATTATGCTACTTTTAGGAACAATATTCTTTTTCATGTTTTATTTTTGCACACATACAACCATAACTCCTATATTTATACACCGAAGTTGATGATTCTCTTTTTACTGTTAAGACGATGGCTGGTGATTAGTCCACTTTACATACGACGAGGAATTGATGGCATGTTCCGGAGGTGGAGAGTAGAATTCCGGACCGGATGGGAATAATTGAACCGTGTGGTCGGTTCATCGAGTAAAAGAAGGAAACTGGGGGTTCATGCGATGGTGCGGTGGTACTTTACACTGAATATGCTTTTAACTTTGTACAACGGTCAGGTTCAACCATGTCTGGAGCACTGTTGTCACACTTGGGCTGGTGCTGCCAATAATTGAACGATCGTTGTCAAACCGTTAACATAATATTATGGTGTTTAATTTTAAGGATATTTAGGTATAAATAATAATTGCAAGAAATGTGGAATTTGAGCAAATTTCGTAACGCCTCCGTGGCGCAATCGGCTAGCGCGTTCGGCTGTTAACCGAAAGGTTGGTGGTTCGAGCCCACCCGGGGGCG
>DWPT01002030.1:0-17048 GCA_018251895.1 Agathymus mariae mariae | reverse complement strand
ATCGGGCGTAGTCGGAAACTTACGATTTGGCACCAAACTTTTTTTTTACGGTTACGGTTATTACTACTTATTCCGAAAAATATAAAATAATTCCTATAAAATAATCCCATTTGCCAACGAAAAACGTGAATCAATTGTAAAAATTCAGAACACCGCCGCCAATTTATTCTCATTCGACCACAACCCATTTCCCCAACAACCTTGCGGTTACACTGGTCGAATTCAGGAGTATGCGCGCAAAGTTACTATTTAAAGAGCGTGCGCAGTGCTACACAACAAAATATATGTTTATCCAGATCATTGTTTCGACCCTCTCTGACTATAACGAACCTGATCCTGACTATAAGGAGTTACAGTCCAGTAGTTCAAACGTCGTCAAACGTAGCTAGAGTTCAAATCCTATAGGCACCTTTTATTTTTCAAATTATGTGCGTAAGTAAAAACGTAAGTCGTAACGTACATATAAACTGTGGTAATTAATTTATCTCTAAATTAGGTAAAGAAAATCATACTGGAAAAACGCGCATGCCTTAAAGTCCACGAATATTCTCAAATAAGTTTGAAGGCTCCCAATATTATGTATATAAATGGTTATAGTTTAAACACTCATTATGAATTCACTTGACTAACCTAGTGTCCAATAACCATCACCACACACTCTAGCTAGTTACTAGGGGTGATTCTTCTCTCACAACACGATAAAGACGAGCACATCATGGTTATTAATTATTATTATTTCATTCGATGGCCATGAAGTTACGGATTTTCCGGTTCTGACTCTTGAGTTAGAACCAGCGAATCCCTACTACTGGTATATTTTGACGAAAGTAGGTATAAATAAACATGTATATATATATATATATATACTAGCGGCCCGTCCCGACTTCCTTCCGATTAAACAATTTATTATTATTCATATGCATTTCATATATAGTCTATATAAGAAATAATGTATCTTTTTAATGTTTTTAGGTGCGAAGGAATGTATAATTAGAAAAACGAATGAAACGTAATCTCACATCAACCGTTATTTGGATTTATGCATTAAGGATACAGAGGTGGAAGCTGTGGTGCGGGCAGCGCGGCTGCGCTAGGCGGGACGGGCGGTCAGTGCACTGAGGTTGCGATGCACCAGAGCATGCACACCCCACACTCTCCTCTGCTCCTCCTTCTAACCGAGCTGTAGCTTATAAGTTATAAAATGTAGCGAGGCAAAGTGTCCTAAATTATGTAATTTATAATGTTGAAGTTTAACATAATGAGGCAGATAAAGAAAATTTTAAATATTTATTTTTTAACTCAAAGGATGTTATGAGACAAGAATGTGATAACGAAATTGCTTCTTAACTGATGTTATAGATGTTTGTAACGATTGAAGAGGGAGATATAATAGAATGTCAACAAGCTTTATTGTATGTATAGTTATTACTTTACATTATCTATTTATATAAAATATAGAGTGAAATTTTACAAGACAGTGTGAACATAGGCAGTTTTATCACGATATATACATATTGACGAAGGTGACTACGAAACTAGCATTACATGGTTAATCTGTAGAGAATTAACTGAACAGTACAGAACGGGGAGTTTTCAAAGGGAGAGTTTTTAACACAAAATAAAGTACACTTAAAGTTGACAGGCTCATCTTTCGTTAAGTCTGTTAACTGTCAAGAGTACCTCGCCGCCACCACAGTCTCACCATGATCTATGTAAGAGGGTCGTAATATAGTTTAAAACACAAAAACCACGAGTACCCGTTCAGATAAAATGTTAGTAAATAACAGGAATTATAAATAGTTTAATATAACATACCACAATTCCAAAAGCTAAGTTAAGATAGTAATAGCGGATTATTCTAACATATACTCTACGTTATACAGAGCAATACCTTCTGCCGCGATTGGCTCGACATTTTATTTACTTAAAGAAAATGAATAAAACAACTAAACAAATGTATATTTGTTTAAAACTAAGTAAAATTGATTTTTAAAACATATATCTACCTAAAAGAAACTATGGCTGCTTACTTGGTATTTAAACGGTGTTTGGATTAATGGCATTGTGCAACGGCTTTAAAACTTTTACTTTTAAATAATGTCTGTTATTTATATAGCCAAAAACTGACAAGCACATTATCGTGAGCCACGTTTAGCTCTATATTAGATCTGTGAATAGCAATAACAAATAATACTCGTAATTATAACCCACGCTGTACCTGTGAGCTAAAATTTGCTTGGAAATAATGTCTATTGTTTTAACAAATCTCATCGTGCCTTGTACATTTCCACTGCAATATTGATATTGTTGGTTCCTCTACAATAAAGCATATTTGTATTATATTGTATTTCATTTTGAGCCGATTGTCGTGTAATGGAACTCGTAAGAGTTTTTGAATGTATCAAAAGCAATAGTATCAGTTTATAAGAGGGGTTATGATTACCTTCTCGATGGCAATGATGTTCTTTCGGATGTTCCAGAGCGGCAGCGGTCTGTTTGTTGGTCGTTTTTTTTTTTGCTTTTTCTTTGTAGCTTGAGTCTCGTCGAGTGGCCGCACCGGTTACTTTAAATTTTCATTAGAACTGGCGCTCAGCGCGTCGCCGTTCGCTTCCAGCGCCTGCAATTACATCTCGCAATTTACGAATTGTCTTTTTATTTACGATGTCGATTCTTCCAGACGCTAGCCTTAATATCACCAGCAGAATCTCCATTTGCTTTAGGCTAGCAAATAAATTAACTTTTATTCTGATAAATAAATCATACAGTCGTTACAAAGCGGCCTGTAATCACGTTTTTTTGAATGTGCTCAAAATGCAGACATATGTACCGCAATTGGAATAAATATCTGATATTACATTGTAGTGAATGTGGATAATATATAATATAATACATTTTTGACACATTAAAATTCTGGAAGATTTGTTTTATTTAACACATTTTTTACTTTCTTAGAGATGTTAGACAGGTTCCTACTCGTTGATGTCTTTTACTTGACAAGGGATTTTAAACCTTTAATAATTTTCTAATTAATTTACATACGTATGATTTATGACACACTAATAGATTCCCTACTTACCTAGTTCAGGGCATAATAATTTTTTTCATTGAAACAAAGAGATGGAATTAAAATATATTCTACGGCTCATCTACAATATTCAAGATTTATTTCAAATAAATTGTTTGTTATTTAAAAATTGTCTAATATTAAATTAGATTTACATTGCTTAAAATTCCTACAGACATTTATGTCCCAGGATTCAGCTGGATTCAGGAGGATTTCAAGGATGTCAGCTGATTTTAAAAGAAGGGTCGAACACAGTAAACACAGAGGTGAGGATACTTCATTTAATTTTATTAACTAAAGTTACTGTGTATGTATGTATCTATTGATGTATGTGTGTGTGTATATTTGGATGTATGTATGTATAAGTATGTTGATATAAACACGATATTGTCACACGGTCAGACACACAGTAAACTAGGTATACAAAAAATTATTTTGCACTGTTTTATTTAGTGTTTTTGTACGTACATATATATGCTTGTTTATGGGTGATTTCCTTTGTTTGTCTAGAATAACCTGTCATAGTTGAATTGATTTACTTTAAATAAAACCGGAATTGTAGTATATACTTCAACTGAATTTAATTATAGAGTAAGCTTAAAGGCTCACATATATTGTTTAAAGTTTTCATAAATTATGCAGATGACTGAATTTCACTTTATACGTGTTTCATACTACATACTTACCGATTAAATTCGTGTTCCACAGGTATTTATCTCGCTCTTTCTTTTTGAGTATACTTATAATGCAATGAAGATAAAAAAAAATCATCATTTTCATCATTGCAATTTTCCAACCGTCCCATTGTTTCGCTCGGGCCTACTCTCAGAATGGCAGATTTTACATGAATTTGAAAATATGGATGATTTTTCATATCATAATTTTATATAAATTTGTAATATTCCCGTAAAGAAAACTCAAGGTGCAAATTAGAATTAAGACTCTCGGTATGTAATGTTCAAATCAAAGGGTTCTATAAAAATACAAAGCCTTTGCTCTGTTGTGTTGAGCAAATCGCGTTAAGAGTGGGCAGTAGGCAGTGGCTGTGTAATCAATCGGCGTTATCTGTTTACGTGTGGAGCGTCGACCTCAGGGCCGGCGCGCCGTCGCGTCTCTTATCGCTAGGGTTGGCAGATGAATATAATAGTATTTTCAAATGTCATTATATTTTAGTATGTATGGCGTTCGATTCATCTAAGTCTCCGCTCAGTTTCATTAATTGTGCTGCACCATGATGATTAAGGGCTAAAGCAACTCAAGCAACGCAAAGCTTTTCTCCACTGTTTTAGCTCGCTAGGCTTTGTACCTCTTTGTTTTTATTTTGACGTACGGTACTCCCTGAGGCGTGTAAAGTAAATTGATGTTTTAATCTGTTTCGGTTATAAGGTCGGAGAATTCGATTACAAATAGGTGTACCACTTTTAATTTGCCCGACAACCTGTCAATTACCCACCAGCATCACCAACGTTCATGGTCAAATCACTTAACGAAGATGACTTGTCAGAAGGTTATTAACATAAAGAGAGGTAATTAACCTAAAGTTATTATTATATATTTATATGCATAAGTATTTCACAAATTAAGACAATACATTAATTATTTTGTGGTGTTGGCAGCCCTATTTATCGAGTTGCCCGCTCCGTACTGGGCCTTGGCTTTGTTCGATGCATCGCTTGTTATATGCAGATTCTACCAATGTTTCGCGTCATTATTTGTTATTTGACTTAGGAACATAACAATCACATTTAGCTGAGGGGTGATTGACGTTGTTATTTTGGTTTATTAACATTTTGTTACACTTGGTTTTCTTATTTGTTGTCAGTAGGTTTAATTATTCAGATTTTAACTCCATATTGCAAATGTTATACCAATTCGGTGGTTTTGTTTAGCATCTATAATCTTTCAAGAATAGATTCATGTAATTGCCACTTAAATATTGTTGTGTATTTAATGTCATTTAAACACCGATTTCTTGAGTTGACTAATCAAGATTAGAAATGCTAAAACTCAGACGAGTGCCATTATTGTGTGCAACTACCTGTCTGATGTCTACAGTCAAAATATGAAAATAAACACGCATTCCATATGCGTCTTGCCTTCGTGCCATCGTATATAAAATACTATTTGGTTCTTTAGGTAGAGGCCACTACATAAATTAAATCTCCGTTTGACAGTAGTCATCCTTAAAAATAATTAATCTTTGAATGTAAAATTGTTCTGTGTGTGTGTACATATCTGAACTCCTCCCAAACGGCTGGACTGATTTTGATTAATTTTTTAATATTTCTGAGTGTTAAAGTTAGCCCCTGGATGGTTTAGAGTAGGGATGTTATGGATATGATATTTCCGATCCGGATATGGATACGGATATATGAATAATATTTTACCGGTTTCGGTTACGGTTAGGGATATAAAATTATTTCGGATATCCGATAGTTTCGGTTACGGTTACGGAGCTCCATAACATCCCTGGCTTAGAGTCGTCGGTGCTCGAGTTTCACCGATGTAGGAGGTGTCTCTGTGTTAGGTCACGTAGAACAACGTCTGACAGGCCCGCTAGTATAGAATAAGTCCGCTAGTATATTGAATTGAGTGAGTTCTATTATACATTTTCTAGCGTTTTCTATTGCATGAGTACAACATTATATCGTGGCACCAAAGTAAAATGTTTCATCCATGTAAATTCTTTGCAACTATATCTTATAAGATATCGGAGACGTTTGATTATTTATTGACTAACCTGGCATTTTTCTGCAATGTACCTAAATATGAATCATGCATTATAAATATACAATTTGATAATTCCTTACTTGTCTGCAGCAGCTAGTTCTCATTAGTGCACCAGTGAATTAGTGCACCACCACCAGCACCAGTCCTAGGATAAATATGAACCATCATAACATTGACAAAACAAATTTGCTATGATGGTATTTTTATGACTTACACTGATACAACGAAGAACTTAGGAATGATATTTGATAGTAACTTATCCTGGAAAGAAGTGTTAATTCAACCTTTAATTAATTAATGTATGTTAATGTCTGTTTTTGGATGCTACAGAGTTGCTCTTAAATAAATTTGCTATGATGGTATTTTTATGACTTACACTAATACAACGAAGAACTTAGGAATGATATTTGATAGTAACTTATCCTGGAAAGAAGTGTTAATTCAACCAATAATTAATTATTGATAATTAATTAATGTATGTTAATGTCTGTTTTTGGATGCTACAGAGTTGCTCTTAAATAAATTTGAATGCTTAAACAACTTATGTATTCGCTTTATCTTCGGACTCAAAAAGTTTGATCGAATATCTCAATTTCGCAAGTATCTTAAGTGGCTCCCAATTCGACTTCACAGGAACACTCGGCTTCTGTGTCGCATTCGATTTATCTTCGTTCGTTCTCCAGGTCTACCATGCAGGTCACGCCTGAAAACTAAGTGTTAGTCATTTATGTCCAGCCTTTGTACCCATTCCTTTTTAGTTGAGGTCGTTGGGTTGTATTGTATTTGTTGTGTGTTTTTCTGTATGAGATTCTGAAACATTTTCGGTATTTTAAAAAGCACGTCTACTTAGCTAACGCTTGACAAAAATGATCGATCTTCACTAACTATTGTAGAATAAGTAAAAAATAAATTTACTTATTTATTATAAGTACGTTAAATAGTATGTATAATAATGACAATATATACGTATATACATATAATATTGGTGTGTGATATAATATGTCATTTATTAGTCTGCCTCACTGTATTACTTTTCGACTTTTTGGGCTTAGTGGAAGAAATAATAATAATAATTTAGAAATAAATCGTGCCCTTGTACTAACTTTTCTTATATAATTATTTTGATTTGTGTAATTTTATTGTGGATGCAAAATAAATGAACTAAAATTGTATAATACGTTACCTATGTTAACTTAAATTGATCAGCACGATTCGAAGTTAAGTTAAGGTAACTAATAAAGGTAAAAGAGGCCTAAGAAAGATCGGTGGGATCTCCATAGAATATAATATAACTGTATAAGAATCGCATCACGATGCCAATTTTGTGTGAACTTGATTCGTGTAATTTAAGCGGTGATCGCATTGTTTTGTAGTAGTGAGAGCGCTGAGAACTAACACCGGAAGTGGGACAGTGATAAAACAATGTAAAATAAGTAGACAAAAAATTTGTTCCTTACAGATCACGCACGGTGGCGCTGTCTTGAATGATCATGTTTTGGCATGTTTATTATAATTAAGATTAGAGGACGAGTCAAAAGGCATTTTTTTTTTATCAAAAATATGATGTGGAAGATGGAATGAATGTTCCCAGATGCATACATTGATGGATTGCTATCATTCCTACACAAAACCATGTATCCCTCAAAAATTATATCTTCTTTATCTCTATTTTAAAAATTTATCGGTGTTATTGATCACTATTGCCTAGTCACAGATAGCGTCTGCTGGTAGCATTAAATTATACTTTTTCTAATATTGGTGTAAACCTTAGATAATAAAGTGACAGAAATATAAAAAAATATTTTTGTCAATTAACGAGAAGACGGTAAAAGAATATAATTAATTAATAATAATTTTGGTATGGCTTAGTTGACCTTAGGATTGAAAACGGTTAAGAGAAGATATAATATAGAAAGCCCACTTGATACTTCTGTCGTAAACCAATTTGCACCTTGAGTAATAGCTGCGTTGACGTCATTAGACGTTCCGTTTTAGTGTACAGAATTCCAATTAATCTGTAACCCGGTGCAATATACATATCCATTTACAACTACCGATTTCGTACTATCACAAGTATTTCATACCGAAACCAACCTACACTATTTTCATTGTACTTTTTTAAATATACAATATCCTTTTGATACCATATATGTATGTATTTAAAACGTAATACTCAATATTATGATTATGTTACGTAACACATGCAACGTCATAGCCCGGGGAATTTGGGGGGATAAGTATCGAGTGGTGTGACCGACAATGAGAAGAAGTGATGGGTTCGCAACCCGACGCCGTGCCGACGCGCCGATCACCATACGCCGCCTAGAAAAAACGCGCACAACTTCCTGTTCAAGCCCCGACCATCGCTCCACCCTGCAACGTGATACATCCACAGACTATCGATTTAATTACACAGCGAATTCTTTTTTTTGGCAGCCTGTAAGAGGAGCCGTTCTGTGGCAACCGAGTCTTACGGAGTCTGTGAAAGTTACCATTATTGTTATTTTTAACTCGGCTTTTACTACATCGATCTGTTAACTAACCAACTATGTAATTAAATCTGAGTTACATTATCATAAAACTTGGTAGGAGTGTGTAGATAATATGATAATACTCATTACATTCGTCGTAACAATTCTTGTTCATTTCCCTTGACAATACTGGGAGGTGGTTGTCGTAATTCTAGAATACCTATTAGTAAACGTATCGAGTTTGGACTCGTTAAATTCGCCTAGACTAGCACTGTTTATTTCATATTTTGTTTCATTTTCAAGAAAGGATACGTGATCAGTCGACATACTTATATAGTTAGAATAAGACACTCATAACATTGAACAATTGAAAGTAAAATATTAAAAAAATATAAAATACAATTATATCTGTACTTACAAAGGTTAAAATATTGTTACAATAAATAAGTTACAGTCATGGTGTTTTCACATATGCAGTGACTGTACTTTATCATGAAAAAACCTGCCTCGCCTCCTATTTCTACATAGTATTAGATCTGTAATCGGTAAGACTGGCCGTAATACTAACGTTTTGTGAGATGTTTGTTTTTATAAATTTCCTTTTTTCAAAATTTCGTTACCGAACACTATAATTTTTTTTTGGGTATATTTGTATCGACTGATTCATTGTAGAGACACTTATCGTTAAGACAAAATGTTTGCAGATTACATACATTCATAAAAACACGCACACAAAGCGGAAAGTAAAATCCGTAAAATTAAAAATAAAAATATTTAATAGTTTTCTGAAACCCGATAACATGACTAGACTGAATAAAGGAAAAAGTGTTATTGAATATGAGGTGACCTAATAAATAATAATCGAGAAACGCAGTTTTTGAAAGTTTTCAAAGCAATACAAAATGAGGATTCATTAAAGCTTCAAAAACCTTCTTTCTTTAAACAATCTTCTATCAAGTTTTTCATACCAACAACGTAAGTTTTAATTCCACCTGCATATAATACTAATTTTATAATAGCATTAAGATAAAGTAAGTCCGTCAGTATATAAAACTAGATACAGCGTTCATTTAACTAAGTAGCTTAAGTGGTTGTAGAGGTCACTTGATTGTAGCGGTGTGTATTTAAGTGAAATCAGACGATGCACTGTGTGGTGGTGTGAGTGTCGGGCGCAGCGCAGCCTCCGTGCGTCTGCGGCCTGTCTAGACAAGCCCCGCCGCCCGCGGCCCCGCCACCCCGCTGCACTCCGCGACGACCGCTCCTTTCACTGCATCAGCCCACCTGCTGTTTGCTACTGCCGCCTACACCGACACTCCTAGATCACCTATTGTGTAGACGTGATGCATTTGTTACCCTCTCAATGAATTTTCCAAAAACGGGAGTATGCTCATTAAATCTATCGAAAAATGAATATTTATAATTGTTTCCATACGACGTACAACGCGTTTACTTGCTTAACTCTGTATATTATTCTCACGTCTATTAAGTGGACGACGCGTTTACCAATTACTGGCATAGTGCCTGTAAGTTTTATTTATTACTCGAAATTTGGAATTTAAAGCTGTTTGAAATACTAGTGTCGCAGCACAAAAACCAGCTATGTAAAAATAATTTGCCAGCTACGGACGTATTGATTATGAAGCTCAAAATAAGTTAAAATAAGCAATTTATATGTATGTTATTGTGCCAGTATTGTGGTTAATTAGGTTATGTCGTGTTCATGAACAAGTAAAAAAATATAATCTATCAGTACCTATGTACAGTATGAGTGTATTCGTATTATAGGGCAGTACAATATAAGCAGCTGCAATTCGTACAGGTGAGATGTTAATTTAACCGGCAGTCTCACACCGGCGAAGCCTTGAATTGCTTCGCGCAGCAGACGGACAAAAAGGTTGAAGTGAGTGAATGCAAGTTTAGCCGGTGTCCAGCTTAGCAAGTCTTGCGACCGCACTAAGACGCACCGCGCCGGCTTCTTAATGTAAAAAATATGGCATGTCGATGCTCCACAACTTTGTGTATCTCAAAAACCTATAAATAAAATTTTTGTAAGTATTCATATTCAATCAATTCACTGGCTGTGATGGATGCGAGTGTAATTTGTTTGTTATTAGAACGTTCTGTTAGTATATAAAATTAATTTCATTAGGTTTAGCGTAAACTATTTTTCTAAGATAAATTGCATTACCAGCGTCTCTGGTCTAGTTTCGACGAACAACGCTCAAATTCAATTTAGTTATTATTTGTATGCAAAATACATCAAAGTGGGAAGGTTTTAGAAAACGTATATTTCAGCGGAATTATTGTTTGAAGGTTTTCCGTTTTTTTTCCCTCTATTTATAATAAATTAATAACCCGCAATCGCTTTACTTCGGACAACTTGTTTTTCATGTTCAGAAATCGTAATAGCGCTTGAAATAATCGGTGCTCATTTTTATCTGGTGTTTCATAATAAAAAAAAATTGTTTATATTACAAATAGCCGACAAACGAACAGATGAGCCACCTGATAGTAAGTGGTCACCGTCACCCATGGACATCAGTAAGACCAAAGATATTGCTGATGCATTGTCGGCCAGGAAATGAGAAGAAGGTACGAAAGAAAGAAAGTACTGGCTCTCAAGCCCCCAGCCGGAACACGACGAGTCGCAGAGACGAGTCGAGACGACGGTGGTAGCTAGCCAGGCAGTCTTCACGGAAAGATAATAATATTAAATAATATTAAAGACTTAATACTGATAATATAAACTTTACGCAAAACTCTACCACCAAGCAGACTGGCTTCTGTCGCCTCTTACGGCACCCTGTTCTGCCAGCGTGGGATTGGGGGGAGTATTCTAGGCCGCCCCAATACGGCCAAAATTTTTCAGCATGTCATAAAACTACAATCTTCAGCCTTTTCCGTCAATCAATCTATCTATTTGTAAAAACCGTATGCAAACCCTTGCCATGGTTTTCAAGGTTACGGGATTCAGACAGAGACAGAAGTTGTTATGTGCACTCGAATATTGATCCTACCTTTTAAATGGTAAAAGAATATTTCAAATCGGTTACCCACATCATATACACAAACTCAGTACATATCAACATCATATACATAAAATACTCACAAAAGTCAGTATCCATTTTTAATTAATTTACTCACTTAAGTAGTTAAAAAATGTTTTTTGCAAAAAATTAAGAATGCGATAATCTTTCATATTTTTCTCAAGAATTTTATAACATTAAATGTAACATTCATAAGCATTGCATTATTTATTCAATACATAAAACTTGTGGCTCTATCTTTCTTGGTAAATATAAAAATACTTAAAGCACTGATTTTTCTCCTGTTAAAGTAAAAAAGTCGAAATTACATCATGCTTTTGTCAGCAACAGCCTTATTTCGTGTTGTCTGAATAAATATGTGAAAGCGGCTGGTTAGCGCATGACCTCCTGGAACAGACGCGTAGATGTCTAGACACATAGTCATAGTCTAGAAACGCGACTGGTAAATAGGCGGGCTTTCCCCCGCCCCCCATAAAAAGCTGATGATCGGATGGTTCGCAACGCGTCATCGTATTTGTACCGACCGACGTGCGACGCGCCGCCGTGTCGCGGCCAGCCTGTTGCTTCGTTCTTGTATGACGCATCAGCCAAATTTGTCATGCCCACTAAAATGTTTTAAGACCGATATAGTTTCAAATGTATATATATATAATAATATCACACGCAAGTACCATCAGCGTTATTGTTATGTAATGTATTAGTTCGTTATAAAAATATATGTTGAATTTGATTGCAAAATGGTTCTTGCGATATTCGTTCTTAATGCAACTTGCCCTTAATCCATTTAAATATAGTGAACCTGTCTGTGGCGTCGGATTTAAAGGAAATTTTAAGTTTTTGTCGTGATTTGTGCTGACTGTCAGGTTTAGTTTAATGAGTATCCAGACGGTGCGTAATCATGACCTTAGCGACGCGTTGGTTTTCTAGCCGGCGCGCGGCTAAAATCATCTGCGTCGAATGTTGATTGTTTTCGTAAACATCGAACTTTACATTCAACGGAAAAATAGACAATATGGAAAAAAGGTTTTCTGCCTTATTTTATCCACTAACAATTGCGTTTTCATTTTATTGTTAAACCAATATAAATCCATAACAGCTAATATAGAGAGAGCTTTTACAAAAAATATGGATAATAGCTTCAAGGATTATTAGCATTTTAGTAAAATTGGCTTTTAAATTTTGTTGTTATTTATTTAATTATCAACAAATGAAACAAAAAAATTGTACCTATAGATATAATAACAACTATGGAGAAATAAAAAAAATCTTGGTAATTTTTGCCCACATTACAATTATAACATATTATAAAAACGAGAGAAAAACAGATACCAGGAATTGTTGAATTTCGAAACATTTACGAACATGATTTCGCGCAGTCCTGTCCATATTAAAAAATTGTCTATGAATATAGACAAAATTGTCTAAACGCTTTCTGTTTACACTGTGACGTGACACTTCAAATACTTGGACACTGCATGGTTGACTAAATTAGGTGTCTGTCCGCCAAAATCAATACAAAATAATTTCGCTATTATTGTTCGTGTAGGTACTTCGGTATTTATTTCCTGACACAACGTAATTTCAAATACATTATAGTTGTTACAATCGTTTGTAGAATTATTTTTGAAAGCAGAATTATGTTATGTTTTGATATAAAATAGCTTTTCTCTAGATCTCTGTAAATATTGTTATATGAATATAATAATAGCACATGAGAAATTTAATAACACTTATAAATTAGATTAGTGAAAAGCTTCTCAGTTGGCTGAAAACAATAGAGGCTATAAAAAACCCAGGCATTGATGTTATTACATCAATCTCGAACACTTAGGTAACTCTCGTCCTTATGCCTGAAGCCATAGATTCCCAGACTTTTTTTTCTCATAGTTATCTTTTAAAATTTAGGGTGGATCCCTTGCAGCTACATTTCTACTATATTCCCAAAACTCGACAAAAAATGTGAATATTAATTAGATCTAACAATGGAAATTTGTGTCGCGGTTGAGAATTGATTGGTTAATTAATTAATTAATTGTGCTGTGAGTGGATGTTATAAAAGTAAAATTGGCCACTCAAAAAAGAAATTCCATCCAACTTTACCGTTTTGACATCTACTCAGAACCCCCCGCCCTCCCGTCAGGTCTCCACTTGGACCACTTTGAGAACCAAGGCCTTAAGCAAAAGGGCGTATATGACATATACCTTTCTATGTCTTTATCTGACCGTTCTATTGTTCTACCGATTTCCGGGTATTATTATTGACGTTACACGAAAGGCAAAGAAAAGTCTGTAAGGCGCGGAAATCTATATAAATAACAGGCAGATTCACCCACAAAGCATTCTGATCTCGAATACGGAAGCGAAGAGTACTTTCCATACATAGCGAATACTTGCGATCTACGATTGCAACTGCGATTGTGGAAATAAAATAAAGCCTCTGCGGAACGAAATTTCACGAGCCTGCGCATAATGACACGTACTAATACAACTATAAAAAATCCTTAAATTCTTTTGTGTTCTCGTGACAGTTAGGCATGATTCTGTGAAACCACAACTTGCAATATTTGGTCATGTAACGCACTTACAATGTTTTCAAAATATGAAATTAAAATTAATGTAGCACTATGCGAAAAACATTAAGGAGGCAATTGACGCGATGAACTCCCATTTGATCCGTGACAGCATATGGTCCAGATATTTTCGACTCTTAAATCTTGCTAAATCATAGGTTTTAATAATCGGTAATAAATAACAACGTAGCCATTTAAATCCACGAGGACTCAAAATTTCGACCGAACATCTCAATTTCGTATAGGTCAAGTGACCAAGTCCACTTTGCAGCAACACTTGTGTCTATTCATTAAGATTTTGCATAACGCTTCTTCCCATATTTATCTTTGCAATCGATTTATCTTTGCAAATTTTCTAGGTGTATCATGCAGGTCATACATGAAAACTTTATTTACATTTTTTTTAAATTAGTATAGCTTTTTAGCTATTCCTTTAGAGCTCAGGCGGGGACCTGAGTGCTGGCAGCACCGTCGTTCGGACACAACACCCGGCAATTCGCATACTATGGAACCTAGCTAAGGGACAGGCGCTATGGCAGGCTTCACTTAAATCTCAACCGTACCAGAGACAATTGCTTCTTTGCTACGAGCTGATACACGTTTCGTTTGTAATTATTGTATAGTGAATACTTGTGGAAACGTCACTTTGCTTGTGTTACCGATTTTAGCACGCTGTAGTCTGCTCTCCAAATGTATGTTACTCCATGTCATGTACTCATCATTAATATATAATTTTAAATTAATTCGATTGTTTTACTTATCTCCTGCGTATACCCAATACATGGTGACCCTGCGTTAAGGGTCTGGTATCCGGGCGGCACGGGACTGTTCCGTATTCGATACTGTCCCACCTTATATGGACAATGAATGTTACTGGAGAATACGTAGACTTATATCTGTGGTTAAAATTTCATAAAAATAATTTTAGTAACAATTAATTTTCCAGAGGAAGATACCATCGCTCTCGGGTGCGGTCGTTCACCGGTGCGATCTGGTTGGTGGTTCTTCTCTGGTGGTGATTTGGTGCTCCTCATAATTCAAGGAATTTTTCGAATCGAAGCCACTACAACCCAAGTTTTGGAGGTCAAGATCACACTTCCACTAGATCCCATCAACCCACACGGAGACCACAGCAACGTAAGAGTGTCAAAGTCTATGCAATACATTTATTTATAGTAATGCAGTTGTGATTATTATTTTAATAATAAGTATTATATCTTTGATACATTACCTTGTACGGAGAGTATTATCATCGGTTAAGGCTTTTTAGATCAATACAATGCGATTATCGACTATAAGAATGATGATTTAACTTTATATCAAATGGTTTAACTTAATACGAAAAAGCTCCTCGCTATGAATAAAAATATTATCTCCAAACAGATTTTACCGAAGAATGCGTGGTATATGTTCTAAAGAATTAGGCGAAGGTATTTATTTGGCAACTTTTATAGTTATACATAAATATAACCAATATTTCAGTTCTAACATTTACGACAAAAGGAAGTCAGGAATAATTTACTAATGAGTAAAATGAAGAGAAAAGAAAATTACAATAAAACTCATAAGTTTTAATATATAGACCGACGAATTTGATAATAACAAATTAGTTAGGATGTAAATTGGAAAGTATTTAAGAAGGCTTTTAAAAATATTTAAAAATATTGATTTTAGAGATAACTACATCACCGAATGTTGAGGTCATGAAAAATAATAAATTTGATGTAATACAACAGAATCGCACTAACTCATATCAACCTAGTTAAGCAAGGTTATTGTAACCTTAGTTGTAAAGAAACAAATGTCTTATTATGTATCTTTAGCATTTCTTTTG
Organism: Agathymus mariae mariae; assembly: GCA_018251895.1. Lineage (NCBI taxonomy): Eukaryota > Metazoa > Arthropoda > Insecta > Lepidoptera > Hesperiidae > Agathymus > Agathymus mariae. The sequence goes on along the minus strand of DWPT01002030.1, from coordinate 1,332 downwards.
ATTTTAGGGATGGGGAGGGGTTTATGGTGCCCTCTACATTTATCTTACTCTATATCATGTACTCATTATTTATATAACCTTAATATAATATGGCAATTCACTCAATATCCTATCGTTTTGCTAGCAATGCTGTCCATTTCTGACATAGTATATGTATATAGAGCAGACACCTTAAGTAAATGATCAGTACAGTGCTGCTGTATTTTGTAGAGAATTGTTTAAGTGTATGGAATTAAATATGTTGTATAATATTCCACGTATGATCCTGACAGTTGCGATATAAACAATATACGTGTCATTAATTAAAATACGCAACACATATGGCGCGGACACTATGGACGTAAACAAACATGGCCTATATGGCTCGCCGGGCGATGGTAGCGGGAGTTACGACGGATGGCACGTACAGACGCGCCATTTAGCTGTCTATCTGCAGTCGGATCTTGACGACTATTATTAGAGTATCATTGCTTAAGTTATGAAAATAAAATTAAAGGTTAAATAAATTTTCATAAGAATTTTTTTTCCTAGTTCAAGCAGAAATCTTTAAAAATTAAAACTCAATATTAATTGTTAGTTAATCAATGTAGTCAATTTGGTAAAGGTTATTTATTTAACACCTTAGGTATAAGGTACTGGCCAGTATTCATTTAATTTGAGAATAGGGTTATTTGGAAATAACAATAATAAGGTTTCCATCGTCGTGTCATAATTAAAGAGATATGAAATATATTAATTGCAGAGTTGACACGAATTAGGTAACAACTTCACCGAATATTAAGAGTTAGGCAGCGTGTAATAGTGTTGTAATTGACTGTTATTAAATTTATAAACAGGATCGTCTCATCGTATTCACGACGTTATTACAGGTGATGAATCGTAGATTTATTATTACGATCCAGAAACTAAGCGTCAGCCAACGATTTGATTGTTTGAAAATGAATGAATGAAAGATGGGATTAAAAAAATATAATTTCAGTGATTGGGCAACGGCAGGTACTTTCAGAAGCAGGAGTAAATTGTACGAATTGTATGGTGAAAAACAATTCAATAGGATACCGTTTTTTCTTCCGTATGTAAAGACTTATTATAAAATTTTTCAATCAGTTAGTGTTCAGGCAAAAAAATACATAATAGGGAAAAAATTCAAAATTCCGATAACGAAATTAAAACTACCTGGAAAGTTATCAGTAATGAGACCGGTATGACTAAATCACGCGATAGTGATAAATAACAATAAAATCACATCTGATACCCATTGCTGCTAAGCGTGCACAGTTTAGATTTTTGTTTAGTTTGTAAGTTCCCTCGCTGAGTGCGCTAAGAAGGATT
>DWPT01002029.1:0-17053 GCA_018251895.1 Agathymus mariae mariae | reverse complement strand
GGAATATGTTTCCACTGAAAATTTAATTCAACTTTTTAATGAAATTTTTTTTTATTAAAAAAATAAATTTAATGAGTCAACGGAAATATTATCCATTAAAAATTTCACAACACTGTCCTTTGCCCTGATTTGGCTACTTACGTTTTGATTGATTTCAGAAACTATTTCTATGCTTATTTCTTCTCTTCTCTGCTTGCCTGTCACATGTTACTGTATATGCTGAAGTATACGTAACTCTGTCAGTTATTGAAACGGAGACCACTGTGAACATTAATAGGTTTCTCAAGAAATACGACTAACACCAACACATTACATTAGAACACATACATATTATACACCTATATATTTCAAATACCTAGCTCTTTTTATAACAATGCTTTAACAACCATTTGAATATAACAAGATTACAAGAATACGTGCTTCGAATAACCACGAACGAAAGAATTTTGATAAATATGAGCACATCAAAGAGAGGAAGGCTTTGATATAAAGTACTCTTGTTACCGATAACACATGAATGATTCGTTTTTACTCAAGTTCGAATTTAGGTATCTTAGATAATACTGTGATAGTGTAACGTACATTATAAAATATATTATAAATGGAGGACAAAAGTCCAATACAAATAGATATCTAAAGCCGTCTAAGCAAATTAAAAATCACTATATTGTATTTCTAAGAATATCTGAAAATAATTTGAAATGAAAAGTAGTCAAGTGTGAGTCAGGCTCGCTTGAAGGTTTTAAACATTCACGCATGTTAAGAGTTACGTCACATCTCATCTTAGTTATAACCCTCCATTGCACAGTCAACGTCTCCAAAGACATTCAAAAGTTTGCAGATTACAACTTAATTTCATAGTTGGAAAAACTGATTACTTACACATTCATTTTTGTTTCATGATTTTTTTTTACAATTTGCTTAGGTATAGGACTTTTTACTTCACGTCAATTCGGAAGCATTAAAATTAATTAGACACTTATAAATTTACATCTTTGCACTAAGGGTCTGTATAGTGCGGGTAGTATGGAGTGTGTGGTCGTAAAAAATGAAACATGAGCAATCACAAAGAACTAAGAACGAAGAACGATCATTTAATTGTATGCCGCAGGGAGAATCGAATGCGAAACTCTTCTATCGGCAGTACCAACTGAATGAATAATATAAACAGGGAGAAATAGCCTTTTTTGAAAATAAAGCTGCAATACATGTTTCATTGTGAATTTGTAGTATTTGTATTTCTAGTGTATAATAACTAACAAGTGATGCAGAAGTTAATATCGAGCTTACTACAACAGAAAATGTTTTGTAATAAATATAGGCGTATATTTAAGTAGTATATGTAAAAAACAAAACGCGATTTATAAATAAAAATTGGCATAGCAAAAGAGTTTCACACGGAGCCTGTGGTTGTACTATTTTTCCGAGACACGCGGTTGCGTGCCGCCAAATTTTTACGTTCGCATCCGCATTCAGCCTCTTGTTCCACTGACCTTATTTGTTTATTTCTGTTCAGAGAACCCTTTCAAATTTGAACCTTATTCCCATTTAATAAGATTTAACAAACGTGCTATTGTTGCGCCCAGTTAACATTTATTGCATAGTATCACGAATGAGCTCAGGTGCTCATACTTTTACATGGAATACATACAAATGTTTGACGTTTGGTCATGCCAAGCCAAGACTTGTTATGTACTCACATTAGGATATTGATAATAATACTCAGTAATGGATATTTTATGAAACAAGTCATACAAAAGGCGGTCTTATCATTGAACAACAACAACAACAACCTAAAAGTGCCGCGTTAAAATAACAAGAATAACATATCATTTTCAACCGTAATAAGTGAAACAAAATTTGGGTGTTTTAAAAATTACAGTGTATAAGTGCCTGATCGGAATGCGTGACCAGAGACGTTGTGCGCTATTGCTAATTATTCACGTAGGCGTTGATGACAAAACTGTGACGTCACAAGCATGTCATATCGGTAGTTCTGTCACCTTTAAACGTCCCTCGACTGGGGTGCAGCCCAGTGATCCACTGTGCTTTGAGTTAAGAAAAGTGGCAATCTTTCCTTGACGCCGTGCAATGGTTATGAATCTTACGACCTTGATAATAAGATCTATTAAAGATATTTATTTAAAAATCTTTATGTAAGGGTAAAACTTCAACTGTTATACTCACAGGCTTTAAGTACACAATGACCCTATCGCATGCGATTACGCCATAGCAGGGTTAATTGGATAATTAAAAATTACTTTTTCTGACACACGGAATATATTTTTTCCACTTTATGATTAATGTTGATATACGATAAATACGATTCCTTAAAGAGTTCCAAATTAGTAACATTTACAATTTAACAGGCTTATTACAAACGGAATACCAAAGAACTTTTTCTTTTTCTACAATTTATAATACAAAGGGTTTTTGTCGAGGTTAATGGCTTCGCTTCCGTCGTAATAGCCTGCGTACCAATTATTTATGCAATTAGAGAAAAATATATTGAAGAGAATCCTCTGCTAACATTGAAATAATCATGTAAGTAAACAAGTACAGTATAACATTTACATTTTTCCAGTGTGTGCATTCGAAATAAATTCGAGTATAATAAATGGCTGACGAAAAGACGCGAATGGTACTATAAAACAGAAATCCTTATATCAAACGACGTTTGTTCACAGATGGCATGGCATTCTGACCGGCTCAAAGTCGCGTATTTGTTTTGGCGAATCGGAGCAGTTAGATGCGTCCGATTGGCCGGGATTTAGTCGAAAATTGCCCAAATGAAAGCTCAATGAACGCGTCAGAGTAACTCGCCGGACGCATTTGTCCACGTCCGGATTGTCCGCATTGCCGTACGATAGTGTTGTACGTTGACATTTTCTTGTATCGATCAAAGTTCCCAAATAAAAACGCTAAAGTTAGCCATCGGACACAATTGTCCACAAACAGATTGCTTGCATTGCCGTACGATAGTGTTATACGGTTACATTTTGTGAAAACTTTTTGGTTAAATTTTCACTGTCCAAAATTCCAAACATCGTTTTACATCCAATATTCCGATTTTGTATTTTTATGTCATCAAAAGATTATGGCCCTATCGACTACATTCGCCAAAAAGAACCTCAGCGGCTTAGGTGACAACTCTAAGTGAAAATTCGCAAATAAAATAATTTTCATATAATAAAAGTTGTTCACATTTACGTCAGAGTACTGAAATTCCGAGATCTTCACCACCACCGAGAAAGACCAAGAGCTCCTGGCATTTATTTGTCTGATTGTGGAGCCTACACATCATCCATAATTATTTGTACAAAATTTAAAGTACTCCTCAGATTTTAGGATAGGTTAGTAAACTCATTTCAGGTCAAGTCGTAAATCTCAGGATTAATCTCATAAAAGCGTTGCTGGATGAGAAGTTAGAGAGACACTCATCGTTGCATGAATATTTTGCTAGTGTTATCGTATATAAAAAATTGAAGAATTTCCGGATTGAAGGATCTCCGGATTTGACGATGATCTTATAGCGATCGTACTACTGAGAGAAGTACAGGCCCATGCGAATGCACTGGACCACTCTGAGATAAAGTTGACTTCAGAAAACGTAGCAGTAGTTACTACAGGAGAATTCACGTCAAAGTTGTAGTACGTCATCTACAGTGGCATTGGTTTTGAATAAGGATAAGAAACGAAATGGGAACAATGACAAGAATGTGTAAAATATTTAAATCTTTAAATGTGAAAATTGTGGACATAACAAACCGGACTACCCTGACAGAAAAACAGCAGATTCGACCTATAAACCGATGGACAAATTCTTGATATGTATGTACCTGATTTTCATGTTAATCTGTTATTTGTTCCTAATTATTAGAGAAAGGTTGGAAAATGACATTTTGACAGGGATTGGCTGATTCATCATTTGGTTCAAGGTTATTTCAAGGAAATGCTTTTAGGTACTGCAAAAAGTCTCAATTTTCTACAAGCTTGAAATTCGTATGAAGAGTAAGGCACATCGTTTACTTTTCTAGTTGGTGAGGCTGAGAGGGCAGTGGAAAGACGGAAATTGGTGCACACAGGTATATCACACAGATTCTATATCTTAATTCTCATATGATGGATCCCGGTATATGCTTATTATTTTAGACTATTTCACAAATAAATCTTTTGTATTTCTTCTGAAGTCAAAGTTGATAGTATCAGGCGTTACTTTGCAGAAACTAATTGTTATTAAATTCATTTACTTACTTCATTTACTTTGCAACATTCCGCAAACACAATATATGATGGTATATACTTCTATACATGCATAGAAAACCTCCCTCCCTGCCACAAATGAAAAAATGCATTAATGATAAATAAAAGTATATATTAATATACATACCGTAACCAACACGAGAAAGATGAGATAATATTCAATTGATATTGTTAAACAGTTTTCTATCTAATCGTACACAATGTGTTTAATCAGGGTGAGTACATCAACAATAACCGGACCGACAATCATTTTGCTGTACATAAGCGATGTTTATAAAATAAATTTACCTAAAAGTAATTTTCTGGCATTTGCGATTGGTATTGCATTTATCTTTATCGTTACTCTGTGTGCACAAAATTTTAATACGGCTCAGAATAGTTTCAATAACTGATCTGAATAAAAATTATATTTTTCCATTATTTTAACAAAATGAAATATATATTGTTGCAATCAATAGATTCTACATTATTCCGCTCATAATCACCCAATTAATATGCGTCTTACATGTAATTGCCCTGATATAATTAATGGTTCATTACAAAACTCCTATCGGTAGGTTTGGATGATTTATCGTTTGCTCAATTATTTTGTTTTCCTTTTCAATTCAACCGACGACAAAATAACAGGCGGTTGTATGTTCGTGAATATGTATTTTTTATGTGTGTACAGTTATAAATCCGTTGTTTTTGTACCGACTTTGTTCTTTTTACAATTTAATATTATGGTATCTTATCCATCCGTTACCTTTTTGAAGAAAATCTAAATGACAGAGTTGAATAAAATACACTTAAAACTTAAGTATTTAACTTTTATCATCATCATCTGGCTTACCTGATTCCATTAATACAATACTGCGTAAATACGCGGAAGTTGGGGCGTTGGCTAATTTATTATTATGAGGTTCTCGGTTTTTTTTTTTATGTGAGGTTTTCATGTAGGTACTGCTGCAAACCTTTAATATACTTTAAAATTAGTATAATGTATAATAAGTAATTTGATTAGTTCTGTTATTAGTTTTAGATTTTTATGTTTATTTAGATTTAGGTATTGTGTTAGTTATTTGGATTATTTCTTTTTAAATGTCACTAGTCGAACTACGCGAATTTGGGTTACCCTAAAAACCAGCGATCGTGGTTTTGCTGCGTCCAGTGCTGAGTGTGGCTCTTGTGACTGCAAAAATGTTAAATTGTTACTGCTACTACTGTATATTTCATTATAAGTATAATGTAGTCTGTTTGCACTACAGTGGTTACTTGACGAAATACATTTTATTCTATTATATTCCATTATCTGGGGTCCGCGCAGTATGTCTTTTCTTTCCATGCATCGCGTTTTCCTGTCATACTTATGTCAATTCCCACCTAATTCATATGACTTCTAATGGATTCTCCATTCACCGTTTTCGGGCCTTCCTCTCCTCGCTTTGTATCTATCTACTTTCATAGTTATCGGTTTTTTAGTCACATGGTCTTCATACCTTGTCATTACATGTCCGAACCATTCCAACCTTTTACTTCTTACTTTGTTTATTATAGGCGCTACTTTTACACTACCCTTTGTATGCACATTCCTGACCTTGTCAATGTGCAAGTTTTTATGAGCACGTCTGTATTTTTCATTAACTGTCGAATGGCAAACAGTGCATCTGTTGTCCCTCTTCCAGGCAATAAACCAAATTGGTTTTGGGTGACCTCATTTTCCGTCCGCGGCTTTTCTGTATTATCTTCTCCTACATCTTCATCGTATGTGTTATCAGCTTTATTCCTCTATACCCATTGCAATGTCGGATGTCCCCTTTACATTTAATGGTACCTTACGTAAGAATATTTATTCAAAAAATGGTAAAATTAATAGTTTTTCCAAAAAATGAACCTACTCATAAAAGAAAAAACAACGAAATTGTACTAAAATTATATTGTATTCATTTACCTACTGAAATATTTGAATTTTGGAATACAATACTAATAGTATACGGTGATATGGCGAAATTGAAAAGGTTCAGTAGATACCCTATTTACAACGGCTGAATGAATGTAAGGCATATAATAATATTTCATTTAAATTTATTTTTAATTTTGTTTTTTGAAATCATTTTTTTAAAGCTTTTTATATACCGTAATCATTTTTCTTAATTCAACTATTGTAACTGAGTCATCGGAAGTACGCTGCTAGTTGTAGGATAGGCCATATTATATTAATTATCAGTATTATTTATTATAATTATTATGTATTATGTTCTTGTTTGTTTAATAAACATATCTGCAAGTTATCGTGTGTTTAATATTGTATCAGAACAACAAGCAAAAGTCATAAAAGTTCATTCAGTGTTAATTATTTGTATCTCATAGTGTTGATAACTTACTGGCTTGACAACCGTTTGCACGTTAGGTCCAGGTTAGCATTCTGCACACATCCCAATATTTATCAAGCTTTTAAGTACAAGGACGTATTACAAATCAATTATAATTTGTTTTGGCGAAGGTAACCATGTGGTGAAGAAATCTGCACATCTAAGAGCTATTTCAAATTTTTTCAAAAGTGTGCGGAGCCTGCCAAACTCGTACATATGCGTAGTGGTAGAGTTCCTCACGCCGATGAGTGCGGGCCGCCGCTACCTACTAACCCATTTCTTAGAAATAACCGTAAAATGTTTTTAGATGTTTGGTCCCAATCTCTCATCTTGGTCGGCTACGTGTCGATGATGCTTTAGGTGATACGAACGTCTGTGGCGGTGACCACTTTCATGCAGGCTCGTTTGTCGGTAATTAGCATAAAAGCATAGGCTTCGGTGATCTTCGAGGGACGCTATGACATGTGGTTTTTCATGAAAGTTGTTAAAAGAGCTCTCGTTCGTGCATTGGCGACTCTTCATGTGTTGCATATGACCACAGGCGACATCAGGTGGTTGTTCGTTAGTTCTTGAAACTATAAAAAAAAATGTTGATCCTGAAAGCTTTAATCCTGAGCGACAAAAGTGAAATGGAACGGTTTTTTATATTCTATCGATATCTAAATATCGCACAAGCCAGTGCAGTGCGCCTCGCTTGCTTAACGTTCGGAAATTCGGGACGTGAAATTGACGTTCAGATGCCCTCATGCACTTGAATCTGATCGACACTATTCTATACAAATCATCCAGTCGTTTGTAAAAATTAATTTTCGTTCACATTATGAGTCTAACGTCTAAAATTAACGCTAAATTCGTCATGATCAGTTATTGTACAAACAGTCACTTAACCATTTTAAACTAAATTATGTTCTAAGTTCAGCGCATGTGTATATCATGGTAACTGAGAAGGTATCAAGCATACATTGGGATACGGATTAAAAAAAAAACTCATTTCTAAAACGTGTTCTTTTAGTTACGAATCGCGAGAAATCTTTAGGCAACCGTTCCCGATGAGTTCCGAATGTGGACTGACTGTTAGTTGACAGACTGAGGTTTAATACTGGTATGAAATGCTGATGCAGTAGGACGGTCAGCAGGATTGCACTTAGAATAGATATATAACAGTTGGCTGCTCCAGTTTCAACATCACTATTATCACCTCATCTTTCATTGATGTAAAGGAAATTAGTCTTAATAAACTCAACATCTGACAAAATTGAAAAAATAGGTGAAATGGAGGCGCGTAAAATGTAAATGAGAAACATACATGTTTTCATTTTCGTGACTGTATCTAATGATGCGCTGTGCCTGTCAACAAATTATTTCCACCATATTTTGGTCACTATTGAGCCTCTTTGAACGACTCTCTATCGGGTATAAGGCTGATAGGTGAGATTTGACAGCATCAAACAAAATGTGACAACAGTACTCCACACAAGGTCGAACCTGAGCTTTGTACAAGGTTAAAAGCTGATTCAGTGTGAAGTGCTGCTGCACCTCCACAAGGACTTCAAGTTTCCTTGCACCCACTTTAGCCTTTAACTCGATGTGGTTTATCAAAGATGAGGTTCAAAGAAACTTCAACTCCCAACAGTCGAAGATGGTCAGTTCATTATAACGCTATATTATCAAAAATAGGAGCTAAAGTGAACTTGCTCCTCCTAGCGGTGAACGAACAAGCCTGTTTTTTTTTTGTTTATTGAAATTTCAATACGCACGAAACGGTACCAAAAGTAAGTTAAATTTTCTTTTTTCATTTTGTCCCGTGCATTTTTTTATTTGCACTTCTAATTGTTATTATGCTTTCAACAACAACGAGTGTGTGTTTATATGGCGTGAAAAGTACGAAGCGTATTTTGTAAGCGTTTTACTAGGCATCCGACCGGTTTGTTTATTTGTTTCTATCAAATAAACTACACTTTTTTTTGTAACCATGAAAAAAGGAAAGCACTTTTTCACTGTATCTATTTTTTATGTCAACAGCCGACAAAGGAGCAAACAGGTCACATGCCAGTGGCACTCTTGGACATTAGTAACATCAAAAGCGTTATGTTGCCGGCTTAGAACTTCAAATGGAACTTCATTTGTTACCTGATTCCCCAACATTACTAGGAGGGTGAAATCTAAACTTTAGCGCCAAGCAATAGAACTATCGTGCTTACTCTGAGTTGCACGGAGCCCAGTAATCTCCAAGAAGAAAAACCCGACACAGTTACTTCATCCATTGTACCGCAGAAGTTTAATACTTCCCTGTATAGTTCGACATACTGTGCTGTTGGAAGTGCCACCCTTCCCTGTCTGTATCAATCGTAAGTAATCGCCTGACTGTAAACTAAGCAGCGTAAGTGCGGGCGGTAGTTGGAATTACGACCATAATGGAATACGTTCTACGCTTACTTAATTACGAGAAGAGACCAGTGTTCTGCATAAACCCGACACGGTTTGCCGTCGTCACCAATACGCAATAACCAACTAATACTTAGGTCACATATTATACCGTATCATCCATAAAATAAATGAGATATCATTTTAAGACAACTTTTTCTCGACCTCCCTTTATCTTTCATATACGCGCATTAAAACAAACGCGTGGGTTTGAGCCTCGCGATATAACCGGGATTTTTGGGTAATCCCGTTCAAACCTACCTGCGACTTTACTGTTATAGTTTTATTTGGAGTTTTTTCGAAATTTCCGCAATGAAAGCTGTTCGGCTACGAATGGTGTAATAAAAAATCATAATTGGTTCATTAAGTAAAATGAGTTTATTGTTGTTTAAGGTTTTCCTTTTGAAATTAACGTTCTCAATATTAAAAAACGGGGCAGTAAATACTTATTCTTTAAAATATACACATTTGCAGAGCAAATAACAGTTTCTGATTGCCTCGTAAACCTAAAAAAGTATTAATTAACATAAACAAAAATATCATTCATATTGTTTTATTTAAAGTAGATATATAATTAAATTGCAATCTTGAACTAGTGTTTTAAACGTTGTTTTTAGGCTGGGAGGACTCAGATGCTCATACTGCATGCACCTCTGATTGTAAAATATAATTTACTTTTTCAAATTATCGTGAGGAAAATTTCTTGCCTATGAGTTTTCCAAAATGTTCTCGATGACGTGTGAAGTCTGCATAACTGCACATAGTCAATGTTATAGATACAATATATACGATAAACCAAAAGATATATGCGTAATCGAATGAAAAATCACCGCGATCATACCGGTTCTTATTAACCAAATCATAGAATTAGACGACTTTGTTTAGAACCAGCAAAAAGCTTTCAAGAGTTTCTTAGTTGAGTTTGCACAAAGCTTTCTGCGTCCAACCGACCCAAATGGACACACAAATAGTTGAAAGGCCCGTATGAGGTCATTATTCGCCGTGTGACCCAACAAAACTGTCACAATGGGAGACGACGGGCATTTGTCTACATTCTAAGGGCACTGATTTCGGGAGGAATATATTAGGAAGGAAAGGGGCCCTTTCAAGGAATCAACGAAGAGGGATTATTTCAGTCTGAGCTGCAGGCGTGATAAAGTTTCCGCTTTTGGCATTTGTGGCTAATAGCGGGTTGCGGGGCTTCAGATCGATAGTAGTTTCAATGTGAGTTTTTTCGATTCAGTTGCACCTGTCCAATTCAATTGGCGGCTAAAACTAGTTTATTAATTTATTTTGTGCGTGTTTTTCTTTTCTTGTTTATATGCAGTGTATTGTAACATTTTGCAGTGCTAAATAAGTAAAATGTGAATATTGCAAAAAGGTTTAGGTGCAATTGTGTGTGTGTGTGTGTGTGTGTGTGACAAGTTGCGAATAAATGTATTTTCTTCTTCTTCTGTCTCCTTCTAATATCAAGATTATAAAAATATTGATAGAAGCTTGAATGAATAATTTATGTAAGTGTGTACATATACATACGTGTGTGCATACTTAATTAAACACTTGTTATTATAAATTTCATTCTAACGTCGGTCGAGCTTGTAAAACTGTGTGTTCCGTTAGTCTCCTTGCTGACTATGAAAAATAGACTTAAAGAAAATGCTTATTAGGCTCAAGCAGTTATTAAGTACCGATTTTTCTATTACTTGAAACGGTTTTACTCTACTTATGGTATTATACTTCTATGTACATATATATTACTAAGGTATTCTGGTTCCTTTTAATGTACCATTCATTTAATTACCGATAAATATAAAAATTGCAGTACTTGACTATAACTTCAAAAATAACAGAGAATATTTGACCCTATTTTACTGACTAGGTACCTCATATGGATGATGTACCTAAGAGAGATTAAATACAATGAAAAGTTCGCCAGTGTTGTTAGTCTAGATATGGGTTAAAAAAACAAGATTGTATTACAGCTCTCAGAGACAGTATTCAATATTTTACGCTATATTCATAGCATATTATGACGTCTCTAACATAACGCATCGCATAATTCTGGATTTGTCCGTATATACATTCAAGTCAGTAAAATTTTACTGTTACTTTAAGGGTGACAATATAAGGATGATAATATAACGCCTTATTTGTATAGTTCGTTGACATGAAAAAGTGAATTACAAATATGCTCAAAAATATCGGATTCTGGATTGCAGAAGTATTCATACCCCCACGGTTAATTTCGAAAGTATGTGATCGACCGTGTGAAGCAAGTTCACCCGTGATTGACAGATAGATAGATGGGTGAATGCTAGTGGAAAAATTTAATGAGAGCTTGCGTGCTTCTCAGCACGGTCATGCCTTCAGCCTGTTGATATATAGTGTTGGTAATCCCCACTATGTCGTAAAACGTGGGTAATAATCGTTAAGCCATACTTTAAGCCTTGTTGGAGGCTTTCTATCGGTTTTGAAACTTACTACAATTGAATTAACCATTAACACTTCCACTAATCCACACTGAAGTAGCATGGTAGAGTACGCTCTATCGTGAAACCCGTGACTAGTGGAAGAATTGCTTTCGCCGTCTTTTTTCTCAATGTTAAAATATATTTTCAACACTGTAGTAGAAACGAAATATGACATGTACTTAAAAATACATATATAATGAAATTATTTTGAATTATAAAGTAACAAAGGAGAATTCCATTTTTTTTTTTAATTTGGTTAACACACACACACAACATACACATAACAACATAACACAGTTAAACGATTTTCAAACCGAGAAAAAAGTTAGAACGGATAAGTAATAATACATTTTTAACTTTAATCCGTGGGACAAGAATCTATAGGGTCACATTTAGGGATATTAATTCGGCCTAGATAAAGGCACGGAATCGAAAGTTTAAAAAACCTACTGTCGGCCGAGTTTCAATCTTACGCTCCATTATCCCTCTACGGTCAGCGCATATGGAAATTGGATGAGGAGCGAAATATTGTGTTCCGGAAAATATCTTATTTGTAACAAAGTATCGATGTTTGATGACATTTTTATCAATAGCCATATCGATATAACGTTGTTATTAGTACAATTACTTGTAACACGTTCAGGATCTGTGGATGAGGATTGCCTATTTATGTAGTCCAAAAAGGCAAAATATCTTGACCGGATATACCGGTATTATGGTAACCTTGGTTTCTGAGCATAGATTTGTACTTTGTTGTTGATCTAGCATCCGCGACATAATAATACTCAATGTGGAGTTGGTCATTACTCTTCTTGTTATGTATTACACATGTGTGTATGTCATAGCTATAATTTGGTATTGATACTGAGACCATTAGTTCGTATTCAGAATAAAGACATAAACAGATCCATTTGGCAACACTTTCTAGTAATATAGTAACACTTTTTTGTCGGTCCTTAAAATTATGAAAGCAAATTACAACTCAAGAGCGTTCACATTAGAGATATGATTAAGTTATATCATCGTGTAACGGGTACTCACGATTTTAGTATTTCATACCGATATATCTTTTCAATTACACAAGCCATTGTCATCGCGAGCAGAACTTTGCGTTTACTTCGTTTTACGTTTTTAAGTACCATGTTACGACATGCGACACTACCGATATTATCTCGCATTGAACTTGACACTGTTTTAACCTGACAAACTAATAACTGCATTCCAGGCTTAAGCTGATATTGACTAATTTTGTATGTTGCGTATATTAGGACGTTTTTTGAAATCCATAGTTAACACATTTTTTATTGTTTTTCTGTAGCTGTTGCGACAAACGAATATGTTTTTAATTCATAGAACAATGGAACTGATCATTAAAATAATAATATTGGGCAAACATGAATTGTATTAAATGTGTGATAAAAGTTACTTGTCTTATTATTATTATTATTTTTACTTATTATTTAATAATAAAATTGTAACATTAAATATTTTATGAAAATTTTAATTTTAAGACTGTTCGCAGTATGAAGGTCAAAACTTTTTTAAAAGATAGACAGCTATCTGACCATGTTTTAAAATAAATCACTGAACAGATTTCGATGACACTTAGCAAATATTTTTCTTATATGTTGGGTCATAATCTAAGATACTATCATTCCGGGAAATGGGTGTGTTCCTGTGGAATGTGAAATAAAATTTACTATGAACATTCTATTCTGAGGGAAGCAAATAAATTTGTAAGTACCTAGTTGTACGTTGACAAACCTAGGAAAATCCGCCCGTAAAACAATACGGTTGCTACTCTTTATTTCTAAGCTCAAGGTGTAGGTTTTTCTGAAGCGAAGCAGGGGCGGGTAGTTTGTCTATCATTGATTATATAATTACCACATATGATAGTGCTCTTCGTTGAGGCGAACTACACATAGGAAGTACTACTACCTTTTAGTATAAAATATTTTTGATATTGCGTACCCAACTTCTAATTGTTTCAAATACTAAGATCTGGAATGTATCGATTTGAAGTCTACGGGGTTTCATCCAACCTTGAACCCATGGTATAATCCCCTTTTCTAAGCGCACCCAGTTGAAGCAGAGCTGGCCACTCTAATTGGAGGTCGCTGGGCTCTGTATCACCCAGCTTTTTTTTAAGGGTACTCACGTATGGTGGTATTCACTGGCCAACTATCACCCTTTTAGAAATCACCATGATTTAACATATTACAGTTTTATGAAATTTTTTGGGCTATAGACGACAGTGACCCCTAATAATCAGGTGAATCATCTACTCACTTGTCGGCTAATATTACAAACATAATGTTAAGAAGTGGAAATAAACCAACACGAATAAGATAGGATCGGAAGATAAAAAATCTTCAATCGTCTTCAATCTTATGATCCATTATCCCTCCACGGTCAACGCTTATGGAGATTGCGCGAGAAGCGAAACATTGTATTTCAGAATTGTTCTTTGTGTCACTGGGTAGTGTAATTTGGAAGATATACAGTATCTAGTTTATTATTTAAATAGCAATTAAATACCATTATTAAATTTGTTTCGCTAAACACTATTATTAAAAAAGTGCTTCACGATTTTCATGCCTTTTTTATTAATATCATAGACGATGATGAATTATAACGATGTGCATATTTATTTATTTTTCTTTATAACATCCGATAATAAGGTAATAAGGGCGGATTTAATGCCTATTGACATACTATGCCAGTCGAGCGACGGTGATGGTGAGAACATGTCGTAGCTAACTGCATATATTAACTATAAAAAAAACCTAATAAAAATATTACAATAAATTCATCGGATTACTGTGTGGATGACTCGAAGTTAATAGTGAATAGCGGATGATAGAGGCTTTTCTAAGTTAATGCGCTTTACCATCTTAAGGTAATCGCCACTTACCACCACTTATCATCAGATGGGCTTGTAGTCTGGACATACAATTATGATAAGTAAAAAAAATAGTACCTAAACGTGATTTGAAGTGGTATGTTGAGTAAAAAAGCTTTTGATTTGGAATAAAATTAAATCGGTTCTAAAAAAGTTAATACAGATAGTCTAAATATTCAAAGAATAATTCTGAAACGAAACTCAAACGTTAAAAGACATTTTGCGTTTCCAAATTCAAACGAGGAAGCCTCATCTATTCTCTTAAACGAGCGAGGAGATAACAAAGAGGTTTTCGATAAGAAAGCGTCGAAAGGCCTACTAAAGTATATTTGTGACTCCCGGCTTTTACTTCTTAAAGAGTAAAATTAAGGAATATATTTGACAAGAGTGGTCTCGACCTCTCCACCCTTCGTCCAATTTTAGAAGAAATCGGATTACTTATTTTGTTATAATTATAACATTATTAACAGCTAGTAAACTCGCGCTTTGCTTCACATAAACTACGCTTTACACTTGGAAATAGCACCTGCATTGTTTAAAGATTAGGTTTTTCTCATTCTGCGTATTAGAAATACATATATTAATATGTTTTATTTGTGGCCCGATTGAAATGAAACGAATTATAAATATAAAGTAACCCTTACTACAATACAATAGTTAAAACCGTAACGAAATCGGATAAGCCATTTCTGAGAAATAGACAGAAACTTTAACAAGTATTGTTTTTGAGTCTATTGCGTTAATAAAGTTCCCCAATAGTAGTTTTTCTCATATGCCCTTAACGTATAAAAAGCGCTGAGTTAGAATTTTATCATTTGTATAGATTATTATTATTATTTTATTTATTATCAAACAGATGGGTAATAATTTCTTAAAATCAGATGTAGGATATCCGATAAATTAGTTAGGTAAGGAAAGTGAAGATTTAGATTAAATTCTGCCCCGATTAAAATTCATCTTTGATTTTTGATACCTGATCTTGTTCGGTGATTTCATAGGTTTTATGAGATAATGTAATTTTTGCGGAAAACGACTTCACAGGCTGTATTAAGCAAAACAATGAGGAAAATCATCTTCTTACAATTAATAACAAAAAATAAAATAACACTATGCCCATAATATTTAAAGTGAATAATTTTGAATGTGAAGTAAAATCATTCTGTGGTTATAATATATAAACCGAAGTAGTTCATTAAACGTGAATGGCGAATTAACCTGGTTTATTCCATTTAAAATATTATAATAATAAATAAATCCGGATATAACTATACGGTGTACAAATCAGGCGGAAAACCGTAATTTCAGGTAACTGTTTTGGTATACATATTTTGCATCGCTGTGAATTATCAAACTGGATTCGGTAAATTAAATCAGATTGCAATTAATAAAACGACACTATATGAAGTTACCGTGTAATAATGGTGATTAGATTTTTCCTAACATAATGTTGACGATCCCTTAGTCCATGTGGTAGTGGCCCTGCCTGTCGAGCTAGGGGTCCCGGTTTCATTCCCGGCCGGGGCAGACATTTACGTGACAGATAAATGTTTGTTCTCGGGTCATGGGTGTTTTTAATTACATATTTGTGTATCTTCATGCCAACCGCAACACAGGGCATCCTAGTGCGGGGGTGTGAGTGTGTAAACGTAAATAAATTTAAAATTATAGTAAATAAAATAAGTTTGTTGCATAGGGGCAGCAAATACGTAAACTAATAGATATATATTAACAGCAGGTACCTATAATTGTAATTGATTTCAACAGTAGGTACCTATATTTTGATTGTCGTAAACAAGAATTGATTTCATGCATTCATAACAGTTAATGCTCTATACACTGTATATTTTACACTGCAGTTTAATAAAATGCAACGTCAGTTTGAACCGAATTTTCCTTCCTGTACGTACCTATAGAGCTTGCGAGGTTACGAGTATGAATTTGCCGCTTCAATTAGTTCTATCTCCTCGTGCGATTATAGAGCGGAAAGTAGGCCGGAATAATGTAGTCTATCGGCTTAACATTGCCAACTTTGCTCTGAATAACTTTTACGAATGTAAAATACCAAACGGACATTAACTTTTTGTGTCAACGGCTGACAACCGGTGGAGCATCTGGTGGTGAGTGGTCACCGCCGCCCATTACCGTCTGTAACACCAAAAGCAATCATTGACAAGCTGTTGGCTGAGAAAATGAAAACCTGCTATTAAACTTGCGCATCTAGAATACTACCGAAAAGCGTTACGGTTCGTTAAAATACGGCTGAGGTAGCTAATTAGATAAGAACTCTACGACCATTAAATTTTATATTACAGTATTATAGGAATTAAACTGGGTGCAACAGAGCCTAAGGACTCAGGACGTGCCATAAGCAGAGCGCTTCGCGAGCTGGGGGGGTTGGCAGGACTCAAAGATGGATAGAAGCTGTTGTAACCAGGGATGTTATGGAGCTTCGTAACCGTTACCGAAACTACCGGATATCCGAAATAAAAACATATCCGAAACCGTAACCGAATCCGATAAAAATGTTTCGGATAATTTCGGATAGTGGCAGACCCTAAATAAAAAAGGTTATAACTGGTTCATGCTGACCGTGCCGATACATTAGCTGCGTAGTTCTCATTTTTGACAGTTTTTATTATTTA
>DWPT01002028.1:0-17056 GCA_018251895.1 Agathymus mariae mariae | reverse complement strand
CTCTACTGTAAAATTTGAACAAGCCACCTGACTTGGTGAAAGATTTACATTCTACATTGTCAAATTAATTTGACAATTTCATTTTTTTCACGGTTTTACAAGACCTCTTTCTATATTATAATATAGCTAAATATACTCAAAGCTTTTGCAATGTATGCGACACTAGGTAAATATATATCTATATATAGGGGTATATAAGCGTCGGAATACTTATCTTTTACGTTTACAAATATTATTCGCAAATGATTTTATATTTCTAAATAATATTGATTGCAATAGCTGTATAGAATCACACAAAAATAAAGATCACATAGCTTCAGACGACCCCGTAGCCTAGTTATTAGTTATCCTGCCTGCCGAGCTACGGGTCCAGAATTCGATTACCGACTACGGCTGAAATTCATGTGACAAATGTTTTGACTCGATTCATTCCCATTTGTGATATCATATTTATTTTGTGGGACATAATGAACAGTTAGAAGCTGATTTAAGATTATCTACCTTCCAGCCAGCAAACTAAACAATAAATAATATTTAATTATATGTCGGGCTACAATATGTGTCTGATATACACATGTGATTGAACAGTAAAAGCTGTCACATGAATATTCCGGTCGGAACTTGGCGTGGAGCGACCATAATAAATCATTTTTGCCGGCGTTGTACGAACATTTTGCCTCTGGGTCGCAGTGTGATTTACATATAATATGAATTGAACTTACGAAATAAAATTATTTATTCAGTTTATGTTTCCTAATTAACAGCTATTTAGGATATGTCTTACCTAATCCCATTAACATATCATAACGATAATCTTTCGCCCATCCGAATACCAACTTTTTATTCAGCAAGATACAATACAATACACGGGGTATTTATAATGACAGTTCGAAATTAAGGTTATTTTAAGTGCTTATGTGATGTGTGTGTTTAAGTCGGTTTGCTGGATGTGATCATTCTGTGGCAAAGTGTGTAATAAATCAATATTTTGTTCCAAATATTTATTAAGTATATTCTCTGCCACACTATCTATGTATAAAGGAAATGAATATAAATGATTTAGAAATATATCTACATCGCGGTATTCAGCTTCCTTAATTCCTAATCGCACTTACGATAATTATAGTTAAAATAATGAAATGTATTAACATTGTGACAACTAATGTATATTGACACATGACATACACCAATATTGATGTAATTTCTGCAATTTCAGAATGTATACACACTACGGTAATTTACATAATAATTGTAGATTGATGCAACAGAATGAGCAGCTGGTAGATTGTGTTTACGATTAGTCATTAGCGTTATAACAATGCTATGGAGTCCATTGCTTCAAACAATTTTAGGTTAGAAGTGTTGGGGTTTGTGAAAATTGCATAATTCACTTTGAAATGACTTTTTTATTTATGGTCTAAGTAATTAACTTATGAAATACAAAATAACCAAACGAATACTCTATAACATTTTAAGTATCAGAAGTGAAGTTAAGTATTTACTCTCATATCTCTAAATATAAGAAGTTTAGAAGCTAACGAGCCATGATCGAATTCTGAATTTGCATTTTAGCTCTTAAATTTATTGTTTGAAATATGTGCTTCTTCTCCTCAATGTTTAACCACTCTTTCTAAAGGGTATAAGGAAAAAATTACGCCTATAACTAAATTCACGAAATGATTAAATAATTTTGTATTTGGATGATACAAATATGTTTCTAATGAGAAAACAAAATACTATAGAAAATGAAAAAATGTCCCGTATTGGGGCGGCCTAGAATACCCCCCCAACTAATGCTTGTTTTGTCGGCTATTCATACACAAAAAACCCGGTTTTATTTGATATCTGTCAGGTGGTGTATAGTGTCATAAATTCAATTAACATCATGTGATTGAAGTGATAAATGAAGAGTGATATATATCAATCTCTATTTTATTTATCAACAAAACTAAGATATACGTGGAATCAGGCCAAAATTCTGGCAATAGAAGGACAACCCCGTAGCACAGTTGGTGGTGACCCTGCTGGTCAACCACGGGGTCTCGGGTTTGATTTTCTTCCTGGGCAGATGTGTTTATGTGACAGATTAATGTTTGTTCACGGGTCACGGGTGTTTGTTACCCATAACACAGGAATTGCTAGTGTGGAGGTCTCTAAACAAATAAAGAAAAAAGGTACCTAGTATGAACACTTATTACTACCTACTGTAAGGATTCAATGCTTAGCTTAAAAAGTCAATATTATGAATCGAGTATCACTAAAAAAATTATAATGATAAGTACAATAAACTGTTCATTATTCAAAATAAAATGTATTCTTATTCAATATTTTATTTCTGGCGCAGCATAGCGTCGTCGGTGACACTGATACTTCTGTTGCGGATGGCCATAGCGGCGGTCAATTAACAATATTAGTATTTAGCTATTGGGATGGGACACATTTGAAGAATGTTATCGGCGATGTCAATGATTTAACAATTTGCGATTGCACAATATTATATTAAATAATTATCTTAATCATTGGTTTGAATTAAAATGTATCAAATTAGTAATGTCACATTAGTAATGGTCAATTTATTATTTATTGCTTTGGACTCCTTTTTTTAATAGGTCATAATTATTTGTGATCAGTTCTTATTAATTTGAATTTTTAGCATCTTCATCATTAGATATTCTGGTTTTAGGTTGAAGTTTTTAACCGATACTTCGTAGAACTTATCTACGATATGAGTCATTGTAAGTGGAAATTTTTTAGAACGTTGAGATTCTTATTATCCTGTTCAACATTCATAACATGGATGCGCAAGCGCTGAGGAATCAGAAATGCTTTTATTTGTCACAGTCATAAATGGGTCAAAGAATTCATGAAGCGCTCACATTTCATAAAATAACCAAATGAGGTTTATCAGTATCGTAAGATTATAAACGTTAAACGATTGTATCAACAATGTTTGTTCATATCTTGATATGCTAATTATTGCACTATTTATTTTATACGGCTGTATTAACATAAGGTGATCTTATCAATATTGAAATGTTGAACTAAATCAGTCAAATAATGTTATATATATTTGACTTATTGTACACCAAAAGACATGACGCGTAAGCCTCGATTGATCGATTTGTTATGCGTCGTACAAAAGACGTGATAACAATCAAAAATCGATATGACTACAATCAAGCGCAATACTATGATGGAGAAAAAATAGATTAATGAACTTTATCAGATGGGTCATTATTGAATAGGTGGGATTTACAAAAATATAATCTAAGTTTTTGAAAGTATTTTTAAATCCTTGTTCATGATCCCGCCAATTACATTGTCAGACGATATCACCATTTCAAGAAACACCATTATATCATGATATGATATATATATATATGAAATATCTAAAAGACTAAAATCCTGTTAAATGTTCATAATCTGATACATTAGTCATCTTTCGCAGTACTTCAAGTTTTTAGCATATGGTGTTGAACATTCCAATTGTTTTGTAATGTTTATATAATGTTTCTCAATTTATGTTGGGAAAATTAATAGCAGAAACTATAAATGTGCACGATTGAATTAAATGTCATCGGAGACGGATGTGGCACATCGATCGCGCAATAGAAAGCGAGCCCATGTAATCGCGTGAGCGACGTTGCCCACGATCACCTCTGTCATATTTCAACTTTATGTACTTATTTATAAACTGTACCTAGTATTCAACTGGATACAATGACTAATTCGAATGACTCAGCGGCTACGATATTTTTTTAAACAATTATCAATCGTTTGGGTTTTCCGGTAGTGACACTCGGTTGGCTCGATTTATTTAGTCTCACTACATTCTTTATGTTTATATAAACGGGTTTATGAAAGAAATGTTTTCATATACTTCCATTAATTACTACAAGTGTATGGTTGTAGTAGAACTATGGTGTAAGTAATTTTAAGGTAAATACACTTTATATAATTATTTAATAACGGTTGCTTATAATTTTTTCCCTAAAGCCCCCTTATAACCATGTCAAAATACAAGTATTTCAATCTGGTATAAGAATATTACTAATTTGTAGTTATTTGTTTTCAAAGGTAGAAATTTGCTATTTCCCCTGTGCCCATGTTAATTAATCGTGTTTTTCAAAGAAAAGTTAGATATTTACAAGTACGTCGTAGGTGTGCTGGTATCAATTGTTGACTATTTTCATAAACTATGATAGATCTAAGTGATTAACGAAGGGTAGAAATTTCATATTGATTGACCGGGCAATAGTCAATAGACACGATTACGTAGTCAGATGGAGCGCTTATCGGTTGACTGGAAGCTTTTGCGTCCACATTTAGCGAATGAATATTCCCTCAATCGTTTACGCGAATCACTGCACCGCACCCCGGCACCCCGGCCTGGTGAGCAGTTCATTAATTAGAAATAGCTTTCAGTATCAACAGTTTACATGTTAATATGACGTTATTAAGGCTTAATAAAACAAAAACTTACAACATAACGCCGGCTAAGGTATTATCTCCGTTTCGAGAAATATATAAACTTATCAATAACTTATATTATTCCGTAGTGAATTAAAGATTTATCGTTTTGTTTTTGTTACAAAACGCACTAATAAATCTATAGGTTAATGTGTTTTATCGACAAAAAGGTTTCATTTAATAGGAATGTGAATAAAAACTTTTGAATATTACATTTTATTTAGAATTTAAAATAGCTAAATCTAGCATAGGTTGTCATGTTTATTACTCTTTACTTTATAGCAATAAGACTTTATAATTCTTTAAGCTGATCAACATCTAGTAGATTACACAACTCTGCGGTACTTAACTACGGTATTATTTATATATTTTAAGTATATTGAATATACCATCGCCGTGATCCAGATCGTAATCACTGTAGTGTGGGTTACAAAAATGTCAAAGTGCAGAACGAACAAAGCGATTTTAGTAAAACAATAATTCTTTCATTTTTATAGTTGTCCGGAAATAAAATGTTATTATTGTTGTATTACTATTTTTCCGTGTAAAAAGTAAACCGTTCGTGCATGGTCTTACTTCGTTGGACGTAAGATGATGCTATGATCCATCATCTCACCAAAAAAATGTGATCTCAATCGGCCAAGTCGTTCAAAAGTCACATGATAAGTATGGTCTTTAAACAGTCTATATATTACATCCACGTATCTGTAAGTACAAAGTTATATCATATATGTACCAGCATACTGTATACATTTAACTATGCGCTACGATTTTATGTTATTAAATTTATTGTTTGCATATGTAGGTTTTATGTGAGTAACACACAAATACTGATGTACATGTTAATCTGCGTGAATACTTTTAATCAAGCATATACAATACACAACATACACATACACAATACACAACATTACAAGCATATACAATATACAACAACAAGTGTAGGTTACGACTAAGTAAATAAAATTTTCTTTAAATATATCTTGTCATTTTTATTAAACTTTAACATATAAAAAAGTTACGTGAGCGGGAATTTGCACAACCTTTTTATCTCAGAATAAAGCTACATAATATAGGGAACTAGCTACGGCGCAGCGCTTCTTCTTTGAGAACATGAACAATTGTCTTCTTTATTGTTTAGCGGATTAAACATACAAGTTTATTAGAGCAGGTAGTATTTTTGAAACTGCTTTATTTAATTCTCATTTTATTGTTAAAGTCGTCCTACACTTAAAAGTGGAATGAAAACAATTTGGTTACATAATCACATTCAATTGTTCGCTGTACACGACGTTCTAGATACATAAGGACAAATTAAACAAAAATGTTGACCGTAAATGAACGTACTTGTGTGCAAAATTCTAATCGGATTATGTTTTCCAGCCCCAGCGGCACGGCATTGAGCACTCTCCCGCAACTTCGAGACTATCTCCAGACGGCGGGGACTTGCAAGTGCGGCTTGCCCTGCCCGTTGCGACCGGAGACCGCCTTTAGTTTCGATTCCAAGGTAAATACGTAGTAGTAGATACCACTGCACTAGCCCTTTAAGGAGTAAAAAAAAAATGTATATGAAGGATTATTTCACAATCATACAAAATACTATTGACATTTAAACATTATAGGAATGAATTGGTATGTCAGTATTTGAGCTTTTTGTGCTTTAGGAATAGTTCACAGTATCTACACCAAACCAATAGCTCAATACTTACGTACAGATTAAGTGATATTAATATAAAAGTAATTAAGACTTCTAGAGAGTTTTATCGGTAATCAAATCCACCCATACGTTGCTTTGCTCGAGTCCGAATAGTATATATGAAGCTAATCTAAGGAAAGCTTTAAGCTTTTCCCCTAAAGATAGTGAACTGTTAAGCATCCATAGTTTTGAAATTTTTGCGATTTGATAAAAATATTCTTTATTTACACACTGCATTACGCACACATGGCCAACAATCTACATAGAATCTAGAGTGCTAAATAGTGGAAGCATTATCATAAAGCCCCTTTAATTTTAAGAAGACCTGAGGTTGAAATTAGAATAATAAACCACGATTATGATAAATCTTATCTATACGCATTTACCGGTCTGTGTTGATACATGTAATATCTGATTTAGATGTGTTAGGGCTCGAGTATTGAAAAGACAGTAAATGAAATTTGTCATTTATTTTATTATAACTTTTAAATCATCAAACCCCTTAACGTAAATGACGTTTAGCATAACGTACACATAAATATACTGTGTATCTATATTATTCATGAATTTATGTAATCTTAGTGTTTATAGGGAAACTTTAATATTGTTGAAAGTGTAATTATCTTTTTTTCTTTCTTAATATCTCTATATCTATCTCTGTCATTTATTAAAATAAAATAGAAACGTTCTAATTTCTTTTAATGTCGTACTTGTTTTGTTGTTAAACTGAGGCAGCTGCACTATCCATAGGCTACTTCAACCTTATTTACGCTCTTGGAATGTTTTTGGGTATCAACAGCGTACACGACGATTGTGTCGATACAATTTGGGCCATTTTTGGACATTATGAAGAAGTGACTTGAACCGAGGAATATTGTTAGAGCCGTAGGAACGTTGCTTCTACGCAACACTACGCAGCGGATAAGTCGCCTTTGGACGCTACAGTGTCACACCATTACAAATCGTTATCGTGAAGTATCACCTATTAACTTGTGAACACAGAAATTAGACAGAAAAAACGAAGCGTTATATTATGTTTTTCTGATAAACCGCGCTATAGGACACGAGACGTAAGTACACCGTAAGATCTAATTACACCGGCAGAGTTACAGAGCGAGTTGTCTCAGCTAATAACAAGGTTCTACCATGGCTCGATCAACCAACAAACTATAGTTATTCGCAGACGAAGAAGAAATGTTTTAAATAGTCTAACATCGTTATCTTACTTCGGTTATAAAGAGCTTATTTAAATTGTACGTAGTTTGCGAGCCACGTGTCGTCGATAACAAGACGAGCATTGTCGAGGCGCTGCGACAGGGCCGGTTGGCTAGTCGACGTAGTTATTCGGAGCACACAAGCATTGCCTAACAAACAACTAACAAGTGAGTCGTTATAGCTTGCCCTACATTGTGATAAGGCTGCGAACGTACTGAGCCGTCGGTCGCCGGTCGGTCGGTTTATGTTCGTGTCGTTTTGTATTTGAGTATCGTTAGTTCGATCAAAGATAAAATCAATAATCAACAATGATATAAATTTGTATTTGTGGATAGTTTCGCTATAATAAGCTGCGTAAGCATATTTATTATAGCCCGAGCTATCACAATGATTGAAGATGTATGGTATGATGTCGGTAAACTTTGTTATCGGTAAACTTTGTTATAGGGGCCAAAACTTATTTCTTTGGAATTTTTGTGTCTCCTTGTACGTATAATGCCAAACTGCTAAACATTGAAATGGAAACTTGGCATATTTATAATGTGGGTTTATGTGTAGAATAATTTAATTAATAATACTGAAATAATAGATCTGTACGTGAGGGATAGGAGATAAAGGACGAAATGGAAGTTCCGTTAAGAATACTATATAATAATCAAATTATTTTTTACACTAATTGAAATATATTAATTTGTTACTAATTTAATGTAGTCTTCATAATGACACTTAAAAGGGTAAAATTGTATATATGAAGAGCCTAACAGAAGTTGACAATAATATTTTGGTGCGGGTACGATTTGTAAATCGATTATGTATATCGAGTTGAAGCGAGGGCAGTTTACTAGTTGTCAGTAATACGAGTTACCCCTGTCTAGTCTACGGTGTCTCTCATGTAAAATACTTTTTCTCTTAAGCTGTTGTTTTTTGGCCAATCTTTAGAAACGAGAATTAGAACAAAAGAGAATTAGAAAGCATATTTGTATCTTGCATCTTTTATCAAAATAAATTATATTTATATTATTACCAAGTTGTATAATTTACTATCGATGCTTTCAGTCACACAAGTAGAATAATTAGAGATGGGTCAACTTGACTTTGGCAGACTAATACACTGGCCAACTAGTCGGCAAAGCCAAACATTGCTTTTGTAAGAAATAATTCAAATTATATTTGCAAAGTTTGTGGCGCTTTGTTAGGTTTTTTAGACCATAAATTACATTAAAAAAAAAATAGTACAAACATTTTTGTTTGCAACTTTTTCATAAATTATACACGGTCCATATGTAAAGTGGTTCAATTGTCTTAGTAGGCTAGAAATTCCAAATTATTATTAATTATTCATAAATGTAGAAGCTTTCTATCAGAAGTTATTTTTTGTTAGTTTAGTTTGTTATCTTTAAATTAGATTTGTAACTTCAAGGTTAATTATAAATATTAGCAATAAAGGAAAAGTTCCTACTTTTATATTTGCAAGCTATTTGTCTCGGCTTCGCAGGACAGCATTTTAATCGAATGTCACATTTTTTATTCAGTTTAAAAAAATGTGTAAATTATTTTTTTCTTGATGTATTTCTTATTTATTATTCAGTATTTCTTATCGTTTAAAGTTCGGTTATTGATAATTAAAGAAAGATTCTTGGATTAAATAACAGGCTGTTATTTTAAAAAATAATTAAAGGACAGGTTGATAATCAAATAATAATAATTAATATAATTATAAATAAAAATGAATAAATGATAAGATACGACTAATCGGCATATTATTTTACTCCAGTGACTTGTGCCATTACTACAAATAGTAAACACGTAATGACAGCAATATGAAAAGTAGTATTTGAATTGAAAATAAAAATTGTTTGGAATTGTACTTATATCTCACCCTATTTGCACTAGTTTTTTTCGTCTAATAATTTGTTATATTGCCTCAGTTATTTCCTTTGTACATGTTTCTGTAAGATATTTGCTTCACCGATGTTACAATTCGCAATAAATTTTACACAAGAGTCGGTTTTATGCAGTCCAATAAGGATGATGCTTCAGTCATACGA
This sequence comes from Agathymus mariae mariae, assembly GCA_018251895.1. Lineage (NCBI taxonomy): Eukaryota > Metazoa > Arthropoda > Insecta > Lepidoptera > Hesperiidae > Agathymus > Agathymus mariae. Next base: position 7,627 of record DWPT01002028.1, on the reverse strand, counting down.
CGGACAAGTTAATTCTGTCAAAGCTGACTGCGACCTCCTCGCTTCGCCTTTGTGTGCACTTGAAATGTACAAATTGCACCGCGGCCCGCAGGGGGAGGTCGGTGCACTCACCTCCTATCCCCCCACACTGCCGCTCTCATCGATTCCTCTTTGTTCCGAGCATTCGTCTTGAGATGTACTCGACGAGATCTCGATTTCACATTCAGACGGGGCACTGAATCGATCCGCTCGTATCTTTTCGTGTCGTCAGCGATGGATGAAATTCTGTTGACGTAACAAGTTCTTGACTATCTCGGTTTGATTCGAATCGAAGATGGTATCATTCTGCTGGGTTTAGAATGATATACTGAAGTGATGAATGTTTTCTAGTTAATTGAACGGCCTGTATACTCTGTTTGGCTTATACAACGTATCATCAAAGTAGATCGGAATATTGCTTGTGTTTAACAATACAATTTCTTTAGGATAGAATTACGCTATCGTACTTTGCCAAATTTGTTTAGTTTAAAAAGTTTCACACACACGTTTATGCAAAAAAAAAAAAATAATAATTAAAAAGTACACAATTGTTTATTTTAAGATATTTATTTTTTATTAATTTTAATATCGTACTAAAGTTGTGAAAAGCTAATGAACTCTCCTGGCCTGTAAACCTGATTGAAGGAAGTCGATGCTTTTGTTCTGTAAACCCTTTGTTTTGTTTTATATTTGCATGGTCTTTTCTAAAAGCAATACAACAACGATAGCCAATTAAATGACGATGAAGAGACTTCAACACCATTCAAGTCCTTTTTGAATCACGGTTCACATTAAAAGAATATAATCACATTAATAAACTCTTCGTTTTTCTGTGTAACATCTGCATGTAGGAGGTATATGTAAACGGACGGAAATCGTCAATCTTACGCGCAATTAATGCAAGCAATAGGCCCTTAGCTATTTACAATATCGCCTTTACCCTTCCGGGATATTGAGCTGGACGCACCAGATCGACTAGACCCGGTAGAGCGAATGGTAAGTTTATCTGTTAAGATTTTGTTCCATTGCCGTTTTGTTCGTCGTTGATTAGTACCCTTTTTGATTTGTTAAATAAATTAACAGTGTTTTTTTCAATATCTTTCATTATACAGCGTAAAATTTGAAATTATTTTAAAGCTCAATTGTCCCAAGTTGGAGGTAAAAAATGTGTTTTCAAAAATCATTATAATACTCAATTCCGTAGACAATGATAATGATGTGTTTGTGTGTGTGTGTTTCAATGCAGTGCTGTACCTACATTTTGTTTACCGTTAAAGTTACGCATGACTGAGTCTCAAACAGTCGGCAGGTCACTAAAAGCGCTATAATCGGCTTTCGTCGCTTTTGATTTTGTACTGAACGTTGATATTTGTTTTGCAAAAATTGTTCGTTGAAAAAACAGTACATGTTGTCTAAATTGTGTTTGCAATGCTCGAATTTAATGTACTCGTAATCACTTATGGGCTAGTCTTACAAGTTGAAAACTTAAATATATCCTTCCCGTTTCCAGAATAAGCCACAGATTATGATACAATAAATATGTTATCTAATATACACATATAAAGTACATATGTACAAAATATTTACTTGTGTGTTTGTGTGTGACGCACGAGTATGTATGAGTATTGTTATACATGTACGATGTACTCCATCGATTTTTTTATACCGCTAAATTTACTCTTGTTGTTATTTTATATACGATTATACTAAAAGTTCTCAATCACTTGGTATAAAGCGTACATTTTGCGCTACAAAACCGGAAAATAACAGGTATGAATTAGGTTTTTTGCGCACCTTCACACATCTTGAAGTATATTCGCTGGATATTTTTTGCGCTTTTCTTTCAATGACAACAGGTATGCCAAATAACGATTGGAACGCTACAACATAAGTATTATAATTATTAAGGTTGCTACAACTTATATGCTTAATTTTATTTGATACTGTTTATATTTATTCTTCATAAAATGCAAAAATAATAAGTAAATATAACGCAAAAAATATATGTTACTGTTATGGATAATTTGGATGGTTAGGTTAGGTTAATACGAGTATTTGTGTAGATTTTGCATCTCAAAGGTGTTTTTACGTCTAACTACTGTATCGAGTTTAAGTTTCAGGAGAATTGCGGTGGCTGCTTGTATACAATATATGCCTTAAGCTAACCGCGTATACAAGAAAAACAGTTAGTGACTATTTTGAATGTTAAGTAAGTGTAACATTTTCATTCCACATCTATTGGATCTCGTTCTCATAGCGATCTTTAACTGCTGTATTATTAATTTTATTGCGATATTATCTTGTATATGTAACTACTTAACCAAAATTTATCTCATCTGTTTGGGCACATAATTTCTCTAATTTATACAAGTAGATTAAATATCTTTAATCTATGGTCAAGTTTTTCATTAACGGAAGTGAGTAAGTTTGTTGTGACTTAATTTATGAACGTTGATTGGGTACCAGCGAATTGATCGGTGCAAAAAGTCCATAATGTAGCCATGGGACTACATTGTGTCGGGTTTCGCAGCGAATAAGACAAGGGAGCTCCGGCATTTCCGCATGACAACATGGATCAAGTGACATTTACAATCGATCAAGGTCGTGATCTTCGCTTTGATGTCCCCTTCTACTTTTTAACTACCCTTATAAGTTATCTTGAGTTTCACGGTAGAGCTTGGATTACGAGTGTTTTAAATATACCGTCCCCCTGAATTGTAGTAGAGATGTTTGAGACGAAAGTCAATCTTTCTTTTATATTAAATTTTTTATAAGTAACTTAATAAGGCGTCTTGTGTAATATTGTATTTATTATAGTTATTTTTTATGTTGAAATTCAAGTTTCTAGAATTATTGTGACACTTATGTACCGTTGTATATGAACAGTTGAAAGTTATCCATAAATAAAAAAATACATTAGACAACGTCAGTTTATCACTTCTTGTGAAATTGCAATATTTGTATTGAACAACGTGGACGTGTAAATATTCTTCATATTTGACGACCCCGTAGTCCAGTTGGTAGAGTCACCCTGCCTACCGAGCGAGGGATACCGGTTCAATTTCCGGCTGGACAGACGTTTATGTGACAGACAAATGTTTGTTTTTGAGTCATAGGTGTTTGTGGCGTCATATTTGTGTGCACCCGCAACATAGGGAATCCTAGTACTAAGGTGTATGTGAACGTTTATTTGTTTAAATGCTAGAGCTTACAGCGGTAATGCAACTGTAATTAGAGAGCACTGTGAGAGGATATTTGATTACTCGATAAGGAAATTATAGTGAGCTATAATCCGGACTGGTATTAGAGTACCAGAGTTCGTTCGTAGGCGCTGGCAACCGGCAACTTTCACACAATGCGAGGTGAAAGTTGCGACTGTGCAGCTCCGCGCCGCACCGTACCGCAGCCGCACGCCGTACATGACATTCCGATCAGATAGGGGGCCTTGTTTGGAATAATAACGTGCAAGATATTCTCCGTGCCTGCAGTGAATCATGACCTCTATTTTGTTTTTAACGTTTTTCGTGCTATACAATTTACCGATATACAGTACTCACAATACATTCTATATAATTTTCATTTTCAATTTGGTATTAGTATCGGGTGATCTTCCGACTAATACTCCGATGAATCAAAATGTGATAAGAAAAAAAGATACTGAATTTTATTTTGAACTTTTATTTCGAGTAACCATGTGTTTATATATATATATATATTTCTGGTGTGCGTGTGTATGTCACTGAACTACCCCTAAACGACTGGATCGATTTTGATGCAATATTTTGTGTGTTCAAGGGGATTTGAGAATGGTTTAGATTCACAATTTGATCAACCGGAAAATGTTGTTTTGGAAAATTGAAATTTTCTACTGGAAATTTTCCAATTAAAAACGTGTGTACAGGACAACGTCTAGTCGGGTCCACTAGTGTGTTTATATTATTTATAACAAGTGTTTAATTACTCTTCATTATCAAATCGGAATATGTCATCATATTCTGTAAAGATCTTTCGAATCTTGGTTGCGTACGGGGAAAATATAATAGAAACCGTATTATGTAATGTCGTACTGGACAGCAGTGGCGCTAAAACACTATCACGTGAAGTTAACATGCGTGCAATACACCACAATAAAATGTATTTACGGACAGTTGTTGCGACACGCTTCGCCGATCCGATGGTACGATAAGCCGGTCGGGTAGCAGCTAGCAGCGCCGTTGCCGTTCGCTTTGTCTTCTATCTATGAGCTTTGTTTATTGACTATTGTAGCATCGAGATCGGCTTCTGATGTGGAATGGAGTCATATACAAAGACTACAAAGACTTGGTTTTAGGTGTTGCTTTGGCCGCCGATTCGCGATGGGATGGGTTTATTGTTTGTTGATCGAAGCTGAGATTTGTGTTACTTATGGATATCGTTACTTTCAACGTATCTCTGTGTGTAATAAAAATGATGCATAAATTAGTTATAACAAGTTGCATAGGGAAATTTTAACCTCAACCATTTAATTGTTATGTATAATCTTGCTTCGACATTGTTCCTTGCTACTTTTTTTTAATAGTTCCATATTATAAAATAATATTTAGAACCTGAGTGACTTTAAACAATAAGTTTAATTATTAGTTCACATCAATTATTGACACGCAAAGCGTATAAGTTTTAATTTACAATAAGTATCTACTAAAATATAGTTATGTGTGTGGTTTCTCTTGGGATTTATACCATACCAAAGAAATAACTATGTATTATGACTATTTTCTAGCGAAAGAGGTGTAATTGTATGATCAATAGAAGCAACAATAGAAAGTGAAATATTAATATATTTCACACATACCTAACAGAGGCGATGTGTAATCGATTAATAAGAAACGCGCCATGTATCTTTCGGTACCGTCAAACATGTTATCATTTTGTTCATTCTATTTTACATATATTATAGATATCAAATTTTCAACGTTACGATAAATATACATTGTTCAAGAGTTAATGCTATGGAGCAATGTAGTATAACAAATTAAATTTGTCATTCTGTTGTCACTTTGAATATAGTTTTCACTAATGCTTTTTATTACTCTCTTACTCAATAACAAATGAAAATTTTAAAGTAAAGCATAAATAGAAATTGACAACTATTCACAGTTGGCTGACGCGGATGATTTATCGCAAGTTAAAACATCCCGTATATCTTAATAACCGACCGTGACGGTGACAAACGGCGACTGAACGTGAAATCTATAACGTTTTGTAATGGTCCATATCGCCCACCTCCCTATATTACACCGCTTTTAAGTCGCTATCATGTTCGACGTGAACTTTCCTATTTACTTTCACATTCTACCGTGAGTGTTAGCTAGTAGTCTCTGTGTATATCAAACGAACGTTTCAAATGAACTAGTTGATCTAGTTCGAGTAATATGATTTTTTCGTTTATCGGTCCGATGCACAGCTATTATTCAAACGCTTCGTCTAGCTGTTTGTCGACCTTGGATGACATCTGCGACAATCCAAACGAAGGAGGAAAACGTCGTTCTCACATTTGCACGAAATAACAATAATTAATTATCATTAACGTAACATCTCATTTGAATATGTGGTTGGATTACATATAAAATATAATGTAGTAAGCGATGTTAGACAAAAAATAATGATAATCGAGATTAAATATGATCATTGAGGTGATATAGTGGTCGTATACGATTGGAAGGCGTCACACTATCGATTACATAGTAGTTAGAATGCCTCCGGTCCTTTAATGTTGTAATGCTCCAGTTGTTTCGTCGTAAATTATCCTCAGGTCCAGTCAGAATGCACCTTTAATACATAAAACCATTACAGATATTAATTGGATATGCTAATATTATCTTAGATTTGCTTATCAATTAGATAATTTACGTCTAAATAACATAATAACATTGCTGCGAGCACTTCGTTTGATTTGAGCCTTTCTCTATCATAATAGTAACACTATATAATGGAGTATATGAAGTTCCAAATCTAATAAAGTCGATGACTTTATCATTGGTGCGTGATAATCATGTTCAACGGGACGAAGTACGTTATTAAAACGTCATTACATTGAATGACTAATGGCATCTCGATGTAATTAAGCGGTCGCATTTCGGACGAATGCCAACGCAGGCCGTTCGGTGGGAACTCGCAACCTCCCACCCACCGCCGGGGTGGCTGCGGAGTCGGGACAGGTTGCACGGATACAGGCAAGTTTGGCAGCCGTAAATGTCCCCGTTAATTGGTGGCGAGCGCTCGACGATCCACCGACAAATTACGCGACATTCATCGCCGCGCGCAAATAAAGCTCCACGACGAGCCCTACTCGACTACTCCACGACCCGACCGACCGACGCGCCGTCTCGGTGTACCGCTATCCTTAGAGATCGATATATTAACGGCTGTTTGTTTAATCGCTCTTTGAACTCGTAATTTGTGTTCTGTTAAGAGATGTACGAAATGCTAATATATGTTCACAAATAGGTGCCGTTGCGCCGCATGTTGTTCCTGCGGATAAACATGACCTCTCAAAATTGGCACTCCCTTCGGAATAATTAGTGTCGGTGTTCTTATGTCCCGCATATAACATACCAATATTCAAACTTAGACAATAAAATTCGTTTGACTGTGTATAATATAATTTTCGATACAGTGTACCCTTATTTGTGATATACGTAGTGTGTCAATGAGCTCTCTAATTAAGCCTCTGTTGTGTTTAATTTCAGGGAGTTGAAAAGCAGTGTTCCATTGATTAATTTGTTCCATAATGTCAATTAATGAAGGTTTAATCATTCATTATATATTATTCGTATTACTTATGATCAGTATCAACTGCTGAACATGATTATTGATTATTTATTAATATTCAGATTCAGAGTGTATTCACGGTTGATGACTAAAACATTCATCAACTAATATTTATATATTTAAGAATTACATTTGTTTAGTATATTGTTTGTGTATATCTTTTAAGGTTTAGCCACCGTAAGGTGTAGTAGGCATGCATCATTAGATTTTTAACGACTTTATTATACATCATTAAATATCTAAATTTCACAAAATCGTAAGAAAGTTTTAGAAAAAAGTAACCTATGTCCTTCACCAGGCCTTAAACTATCTCTTTATCAAATTTCATCATCATCAGCACAGCGGTCTTATTATATTTTTTTATTAAAATCTGGTGTCCTAGACGCATGAGATCGAGTCCTGCTTGTACTGCTAATATTTCGAATCATGTGCGTCGTTCAAATTATTTATTCGGTTAAAGAAAACTTCGTGAAGAAACCTCCATATAAAAGAATTTTCCTTTATGTTATCAAGAAATGAAATGAAATGAAATAATATTTATTCGAAGTTGATTTTTACAAACACTTTTCGAACGTCAAACTACACCATCGCTTCAACAAATCCCTACCGTGAGTGGTCTCGAAAGAAAAAGCGCCAAGAAACTCCCGAGGAGTTTTTTTCTTACTCACAGTTACAGAACGCATTTATGGCTATGAACTGGCTTAATATTAAACTCATGTCCAAGCAGTCTTATCCCGAAAGTAATCATCGAGTTTGTAATAACCTTTCCGCATAAGAACGCCTTTGACGTGAGCCTTAA
>DWPT01002027.1:0-17060 GCA_018251895.1 Agathymus mariae mariae | reverse complement strand
CTTTTATTTATTAACAGCCAGGACTTCATAGATGCGAATTGAATTAAAACTGCCCTTTTGTATTATTATATAAGTAATTCAAGTTCCAAATTCAAAAGTAATTTTGTCGCTGTTATTAAGTACGTCGGAATGACCCATTAGGCTCGCACTCAACGAGAAACCCTTCGCCTCTTTTAGAATAGATGGGATGAAAAATCCTTTTTATTAATACATTTTTTCACAATCAGCCAGTTAGTAATTCAGCCATGATTTATCTGGATACTGAATGTAGCATCAATATAAGTCAGACATGCTGGTAACGGATTAATTTGTAATATCTATAATAACTCTGTAAAAGTATTTTATATTACAAAACTCAATAACTCCAAAATACCAAGACTGATTGCAAAATATATTCGAATAACTATTGAATATATATATAATAGAGACAAAGAAATCCGAAAGCACCTTGGCCTTCAACACGCGGATAAAACAAACCTGACGCCGATGATTGACACGTTGGCATGCATAGCAATGTGCACTCAATTATGTCATAACACCAATACTCAAGTCGTACACAAATGAACCGCAAAACAATACATGTGTTACGATAGGAGTACGAACATCGCTAGGTGACGGAGAAGTGGCCGAGTACGATTCATTCCTTTGCCTCCCGCGGTGTCTTATGTTCATTGAAAATTAAACTATTAACATTTTAAAACTATGATGAATGAACTGCCATCGTAGTCACGCCAGCAAGTATTCGGTTTTTTATGATATCAAGCAAGACCTAAAAATTAAATATACTTAGTTAACAATAGAGATAATTTTTTATAATCCTTACATTAAAAAAATGAAGATTTTTTTAAATTTATATATTATTTGAAATTCAAATTCAAAATCATTCTGTAAATACATTTATGCACGTCATTTCTTGCTTCTACTACCGTTTCGGAAACGTGCTGTAACATTGAGGAGAAGAAACTATTTTCTTGCATATTTTAATGTTATTTGCATATTTAAAATACCAAAGCGCCATGGCATTGATATTCGGATAGAACAGGTCTCCATCTGTGCGACTGGCACGTTGGCGAGCAGTGTTATGCACTACATTATGTCATACCACCAACGCGGCCACCGCACCGCGACCAATATTTTGGTAAAGAATCTTACCTCTAAGACGAATATAGTACTAAAAACTATATAAAACGAGCTCTCATTGATATATAAACAAATGTACAGTACACGTTTTATCAACAAAAAATCCTAGAAAACGGGATTTTTTTTTCATGAGTCTTAATTTCTATGTATTTGAAAAGTACAGTGATATTAATAATTTGTGTAAATACAATTTGTATTATGTTGAAATATTAATGATAATTTAGTCATACTGCTTTCTATTGATCTCTTATTTTAAACTTTAGAAAATTACACCAGTCTGAGCATACCTCTAGACTGAGTTTGTCCAAATGCTACATAACCACAGAAAAGCGAGGGACAGCCATTCGTAACTGACTCGACGTTTATTATCTGTTAAAGCAATTTAAAAATTAAATGCCAAGAAAGCGCATTGTTTCTCCATACCTTTCTAGGAATACACTGGTGCAGACGTGTGACGTAAAGATAAACCTCGGCTAATATGGCGGGCAGTAATATTGATATGCTTATATGACGTCTGTGCGCCGTGCAACCGTTACAACACTATTTTATTATCCTCTTAGCCATGAGAGATAAGTATTGTACAGTTCTGCATCGTCAGGTTAGTAATCTTAATTCATGATCTCCATTTAGAAACTAGGTTTACGTTTTTTTTTACATATAATAAGTTAAGGCTTGACACAATCCCACCTGATAAAAGGGGTGATGACTTATGTCTTAAACATTGAACGCATTAACTTATAAGAGCCTATTCTCTCTCTCCTCTTGAAGACCTCCTACGTTGAAATTAGTTATTCCAGTTCCTTGCAGTGCGCACAATTAATGAGGGCACAAACCGCGCCGTCCGTATAGGTGGTACGTTCACTACATAAGGATGGATACCCGCCGTGCGCCGAGTTGTTCGATGGAGAAACGGCGATGGGGGAACTATTTCGAACAAGTCCTGCGCACACTCTCCAAAATGTACGGTATCTCTTGCCAGTGCACGACTCAAAGCTCTAAGAATTCATCCATGTCTATATTGCTGTGTCGGCATGCGCCTAGAAAGCACCTTCGAAAAGACGTCTTTGTGTGTTTAAAAAAGACAGGGTGGATATCAACGCAACTGTGTTCTTACTGTTTCACCAGTTGGGCGAGGACCTGGCGCGGAATGTTAGTGAATCAAACATACTACCTATTATAGACAATCTCTGAGGGCGGCGAGGCATCGTACCTGATAACTTGATTGAGTGTTGTGAATGTCAAGTGGAGGCTTTCTAATCACACTGCACTTTCAAAATCCACATAATCCAGATAACACTCCATAAAGTGGAAGCCCTTGAATATTAAAATTAAAGCTATAGCTTAATCTAGAATAAAATCTAGCCATCATAGGCTATTTTAGCATAAAATTCCTAGATAATATGCTTCGTTACGCTTCTTAGATAATATGATTTTTACAATATCAACTTCTGTAATCGAATGAAATAGGTATATATTTGTTGTTTTGTCATAATATCTATTGCGCATAATCCTATATAATATTGTTCACGTTATACGTTTCAGATAAACTTATTTATACATACATTTTATTCAGTATTTATAAAAAAAAATCTTTCGTCGCACAATACATTCTGCCAGAGAATAAAAATACCTGTTAATATTTTTGTTTACTGCTATCAATTTTTTTTTAGTTTTTCCATTTTTTTTACGAAAGGTTTCCTGAAAGAGATCGTCACTTAGCGATAAGGCTGCCTTCTGGTTGAAAACAAGGAATACTGAAGCCAACTACTTTATGAAGGAACTGCTCAAACCAAATTGCCACTTGAAATTTAGATTGTGTTTGGTCTTTGATCACAAGCAAGTAGAACTACTATCCATCTGAGTTTCCGCAGATTATCGTAATTTACGTCGCGCAGGCATCGTTAGGGGCGAAGTTTTATTCTGAGTTTCCATTTTTATATATTCTGTATCACCGAAAACTAATTGTATCAAGCAAATACTTCTATTCACTAGTATTTATTCTTCGCATCGCATCAATCCTATTTTTTGGATATCGGAGGAAACTTTTTTCCGTGATTCTGGACTTTCGTATGAATCACGAAACATATCCTGGAAATTCGCAGATATGCCGTGAAACTATTTTTGTAGAATTCATATTTTCAGAGAAACATTTAGAATGCTTAGAAAAGTATTAAAAGATTTTAAAAGATTTTTCTATTAAAGTTTTTTCATGTTACTTTGTTCAAACGAGCAGACGGGCCATCTGATGGTAAATGGTCCCCATCGCTCATGGTCCTCAATATCATTGAAGGCATCGTCGACGCGTTGCCGACAAATGGAAACGGGAGACCCGCATTACAACTCACTCGCCAACACTGCGACCGAAACGCGTATGAAACGTCGTTATAAGAAGGGGGATGGCAGCTACCAACTCTGTCAAAAAAAACACCATGCAAGTTCTATCGGTATTAAATCGGATCGTACGGAGCCCAGCAACCTCCAATAGGACGGGCCGTCAGCCAAAGCCTCGTTAATTGTTCAGCTGGGTGCCCCACGAGCCGAGGAGATTGTCTTCAACTCAAGCAATGATGCAGCCCCTTACACCCCGTAATATTAAAGGTGATGAAAAGTAACTGCGATTGACTTACATGTCACATGATTAACTTCAACACTAGCATCCGTATACAATTTGAAAAACATTAAAATTATGTAGTACTGAAACCTATTTGAGACGTGGTAGATAAAATAATATTATATATTTTACTAAGTAGAAGTTTGTGATCTTGATGACAGCTCTACCTAAGAACCATACGAATATTTATTGACGCAAATCCAGTAGAAAAGACATCGAAATTAACTTAATGAACATTTTTGTTACTAGAAATTTTACAACCTTTAGCCATAATAGAAATAATTAATATTACTGAATATTCAATCATAGATTTGGCACAAAATTAATCTGTGACTATAAGCAATTCAAAGAATGTAATAAATTATTCTATTCTATCTATTAAACTACGTAAGTAATTAATTTCGCTGCGCAATGTATAATATATGCCGTAGTAGACAATTGTTTTACGTGAACAAGCATTATTGACGCGTGAGTAGCAGAGACCACGTACTGTTTAAATTGAATATTGATATAACCCTACTAAATTATACATGTCGTTTTTACAATAGGCGCTCGTGATATTTGAAGTGTATTTAAAACGGCCGAGCTGTATCGATAAAGTTACGAGCTTGTAGTCTCGCGGTCGCGTGGCCGGGTCTCGCATCACGTTCTTCAAACACGTGATGTTACCGAGCACGTGGAGATAATTTAAAATTATCATCCGCGTATCGTTTGACAAGGGCATCCCCCTTTTTCGAGAGAGTGTTAAGTTAGTTACTTAATTATTGAGAAGCAAAGTAGAAATTTAAGTGGTATTTTTGCTTTTACGGTATTTAATGCGACACATTAATGTTTTAAAAATAATTATCAATTTTTGTTAGTTACTGCTAGGTTACAACCGTAGAACTAAATTAATGCTCTCGCGACTTTTAATATTATTTGCTCCACGGATCTTGAACACGTTGACCTAGTTGTCCTCCTAAACAAGAAACAGAAGAAAAGATGGTACGGTCAGAACAATGCACCGGCCAGTCAAGTCAGTGCAAGGCTAACGGGACAACCCGTAGACGCAACACAACCTTTTTTAGGCGCTAGTTACGCCCTAGCTCATGATCTTCATATTCATACTACTTGGTATTTATTGAATTATAATTATGAAATCAAGAAGCATTTAGTAAAAGGATAAAACACTTGCTTTTATACGATTTGATTCGACTTAATGTACATTCTCAATTAATTGAATTCATTTACTTACTTAAATTTCTGTTTTTATTTTATTTTATTATACAATTTCGTTATATTCATTTTATTATTGACGTTTAACAAAGGATAACCCAACGTTTTACTTTTAATAAAATATTTTTAAAGTAAGTTTGGTAAGTTGTGAAAATTCAAACTTAAAACTATTAGGTACTTTCCTTTTCTCTTGTTTGTAACTCTCGGTACTACTGTTATAATTTACATTTATATTACACATATACATCAATGTATAGTTACAAGTCAGAATGTTTGTTTTTTTCATATCTCATCGTAAACACATAGGACGACCTAACACCCTTCGATCATCAGAGCATTCTCTGTCCAAAGATTGTCTGAAAGAAATCTATCCTTATCTATCTTCTATTAACTCCTTATTTTATATCTTTGATGACTGATGACGATTTAAGATAAGTACGTGACGAATAAATTACTTCCTCCACTTCACAATCAAATCTAATATCAGTCAAGACTATGTTTTGACAAATAAAATAAAACAACATAAATAAGGTTATTTCGAAACATGGCTCTGGCAACACAGAAATGATATAATATTGATATCGTAGATGGGTAGAGACCTACCGTACCGGTTCTGTTGCAAAATCAAACCCTGCGGTGAAACGAATGGCGTCGAATGTTGATCTTTCTCGAATGAACTAGACTCAACGACCGGTCGGTCGGTTGCTTCGGTCGAGTTCCATGCCCGACATACGACGCTCGGTAACTTATACGGGCCGCTAACGTAAGCTAATAGAGACCCTATTGCACACTGATAAGAGTTTATTTATCCACTTTGAACTACACGTGAGCATCGAGATTGTTCTGTCTCTGGTGTGTGTGTCACATTGATATAGCAGTTATTTGGTTTGAGTGTGTCGATGTTCAGGCAACAATCAAACCGAAGCACTTACTTTACTGTGCTGCTTTTTACATAGACATGATTTTAGAGATGTATTTTGTTAACTTACGAACAGTAACGAAGCCATCATCACGTGTAAGTTAAGGTAATTATGATTGCTGGCGCATTAGCGCTACAGTATATCGATTTTATAGTGCAATGCAGAAAAAAGGTTTATTTTTAACATTAGGTATACTAGTACTACAAACCAAACATTATGTAGGTAAAATCTTATTTACAGTCATGAGAATTATTGTTAAAACAACGAGATTAGGTACATACCACACTATAATTAGAATTGTATAGTAATTTCTGAAATTCACAGCTGCTAGGACAATATTTTAAGTAGTAGGTATTTCGAAGTTGTATTTTTATTTAATAAACGATTTCAAAGTATCAAATAATACATAATTATTGTTAGGGTGCGAAACTTTCCCCTTCACTTGCTGACACATTGATGCGGTCTCGTTCTTATCCAGTACGAAAGATAAAGTCGATTATATAAATGTACAATGAACGTTGAAGATTTAAATTACGAATGATGCGACGCGATTGTCGTTCCAAACGTACAATAACTCAGGTTAGAATTAATCCTGACATTTTTAAGATATCATTCAATTTGTCATATTCCAGGTGGACAATATATATATATATATATTTTGAATAGTCAATCTGTTTTTCTTGTTTAAAAATCGCATAAAATCAAATAAAGTTAGGTATGTGTTAAAATCCTAACTCAACTATGTCGTAGGCGCCTTTGGCACGTACACCATTGACAAACATGTCTGTCATTGCAGTTCATATAATGTGAATCTAAAATAGCTCCAGAAACTATAAGCACGCATGCAAAAATATTGCATCTTCCGAGATGTCCAGAATAAGCGGCTACACTATTGGGAGTTCGTTGACTTACAGCCAGCCAAAAATATGTTATGTGAATAATATTTGTGCGAACTAAAAAATATATAATATCACGTTTCATTTTACAACATTAATAACTCCATATTTATAAGCAAATGCACCACAAAGGAAGTATTCCAAGAAGCAAATATTCTAAAACCTCCATAAGAGTTTCGTTTCAGAAGTAATAACAATCGATAAGATTAATTTAGATTCACGTGATTGGTAGTTAGTATGTTTACGTGACACCGGACGCTCCTGGCGATTTTCTGGATGTCACACCTAAAGAGGAATCGTTTTTATATCTTATTATGTCACGTTACAGTGGCAAAATCATCGCACTAATTTCATTATAGATGTTCAGTCTCAAATTTATTTTATTAAGAATTAAACCATTATTTACTTACTTTCAGTCCGTACTGTGAATTAAAATCGTTTATGTGGAGAACAAATAGGTAAACATGAAAATATGTTTAGTACCTACGTAGTTTTGCGTTGCGGGCGTCAGATGTTGGGATCAGTGTCATGTGATTCTATGAACCACGGTGCACCGACCTTTCTTTCATAGCCTAGTTTCCTTTTCTCATCGGCCCTGATTGTCTATTTCGATTTTTTGCAGCGTCCGTAACTTATATGGATAATGTAACCATCTGACGATGAATTGTGTTCGCTATCCATAGACGCCCGTAAAAGCTAAGTTACCATCAGTATCATCTTTGCACAGTTGACCAAGAAAGAAGCGGGAAACGCGCAATTTATTACCACTGACCATGTCACGGCTGATTGGAGAAGGTGGTAGCTAATCTGGCGGTTAAGTATCTCACTTGGTGGTAAGGTTATTCCAGTGGCCGGTAATTCTGGTGAATTACTGGTCAGGCACTATTGTTATTAATTACTTTTAGATTTCATGAATTAATAAATACCCATAAATCACTTACTTTGAATCATTAGTGGCATTCATTATCAAGTCTTAATTAAATTACCGTAGTTTTAAAATGACAGGTTATCATTAGACATCAAGCTAATCAATTAATCATAATAGGAGACCTTTGGGCCTTGCGGCGTTGGCTCCGGTACCTCCTATGAACGTAAAAAGTTACCGATGCACTAAAGTAAATATCTAGAACTGAATTACGTAGCGACGTAGTAGATCCCTATACGTTTCCTTTACTCTTGCCTGTTTATTATAATGTATAAACGTATTCACAATGACGTCAATCAACATTACGTTGACACTTCATGTGAATATTGATGGAACTAAACGTAAATCTAACTATACGAGCCTAGTTAATTCTATCGATATAGAAGTAATGATATGTCCACAACGGATAAAATCTTTCCATACTAGAGCATTCTAGTTGCCTCATGTTACGACATAAGTATACTAACATGTCATAGTTTTGACACTATCATAGCGCTGTGAGAGTTCTTTTTAGCGCTATCATTCTCTATATGTAGCGCTCATTATAATGATGATCCAGAATGTAGTTTAAGTCATATTTATTTATTATATTTACCCTATAATTCATAATCAGGTACGCACTAGTAAGCAAAGAAGTCGGGAATATACCAACCTGACGATATCTTTGTGTCAACGGTGTGTTGAACTCACCGATGAAGTTAATGTTACTAGATAATACGAATAATTTAGATTAAATTTAATTAAATTTATTTTTCGTAGTTATTTTTCGATTAACTTAGAAAAGTAGATCAACATTTGTTTCTCTCCCCACACGTTTGTATATCTAATAAATAAACAAAATATATCTATTTGGTTTAGTCTATTACTTTGCTAATACTGGGCTCAGACCTCCTTGCACCTCATGAGTAAGTGTCATAGCCTACCACGCTGGTTAAGTACATATTCACAAGTGTTCGTTCAACGAAAAACTTTAAGGTGTGCAGATTTAATTGCGATGTTTTCTGGCACAGAATCATGTGATAATAGTATGCACTTAACTAAAAAACCTATACCATGTTAGACTCAAATTCGGATCACGTTGTCGAAACCAATTTTCAAATTCAAAGAATTAAATTATTTTATACTGACGTTGTACGTAACATTATCTTACACTAAGCAGTTGTGATTCAATCAGCCAGTTGTATTCTGTGGTGTGACGTTCTGGACGTTAATTGGATGTATAAAATTTTCCACGTAAAGTATAATTATGAAGTTTATGGTTTATCTTGGAATAATCTCACTGCCGGAATTACCAAAGCATTAAAAAAAAAATTGTTATGTTATATTATTTTGGTATGAGAAAGTGCTCATTTTATGCCCGTGTTGAGTTATCCAAACCAACCAGTGGAGGCAAACCATATATTCCGTAGCGTATACCACACCGTAGGTAAAGCAACGTTCAACAAACCATTATGCTATTCTGCTTGCACGTAATGAACTACGTAAATATAATTAACAGATTAATAGACAAACATACTGATGATAAATATACAAATATGTCTACTGCAAGACATCCATTATTCAAAACAATGAACTGTGATTTTGTATATTTGTGATGAAATATCAGTACCTAACGAGTTATCAGGTTATCGTTGCTATTCCTCGTTCCAGCCACGCGGGGGTCTGCGGAGGCGGGGCGGCCGCCGAGTATTTTTACGAGTGACGTGCTGCGAGCGCCGCCAGCGAGCTCTGCATGTACCATCGGACTATAATAACAGGAGCGAGAGCGCCCGAGCGAACGGCGACTTAACGCGACATGATACTAATCTAGTCTTACAACATTAATAAAATTTATTTAGTTCTATGAAAGAAATATTATTGGATAATAAAAATAAATATTATCCTATCATTGCGTCGACTTGGCACATTATATTTTATGAAAGCAGAAGAGGCAAATAATGGCACATTTCTTATGTTTCAATGTACGGTATATAATTAGAAGTAATTTAAAAATTGCAGTCAAGTTTTAATTAGATACATAATTCATGCAGTTATTTAAAGGTTAGTACAGACAAAATTACATCGCGGGTCAATCAGTTGTACGATGAAAGCCTTGACCTGTAAGGTCCGATGTTATAAAATAAACTTAATGTCGTCTAATTGTACCTGGTCGATCGAATTAGAAATGGAATTGAAAGCAAATCTAACGACGCGATGAGAGTTCGTTACACACCTACACTACTGACGATAGTAAACCCTTATTCGATAGTGTGGCAGTGGTGATTATTGTTTGAATACTTTTGGGCATTTTGCCAACATTCAATAATCGACAAAGTAATTTGAGATGCGAATACGACTTATTCCAGTAGTTCAGTTAAGAACGACTAATAAATAATGCATTCCATTTAGAGGTACGTGATATTGTCACTTTTCAAAGATATTATATGACAGTATTTTTATGAAATCGCGGTTTCCCTGGCCATTCTTCCAGCTTGAGCCAAGGTTTGCGAAACATCGTGCCAACTGCTGTTATGACGCTTTCACTCGCTTTCGTACAGCTGTTTACACTGTGTCGCCATCGCGGTTATTCTAGTCCGCATTAAAATAATTCCTTTCAATCCAGTAGATTCATGTCCTCAACATAAGTTTGAGTGTAAAACTCTATGAAGAAAAATCCCCGATTTCTCTAATTTACCTAGTGTAAGCATGTATATTTATGAAATGCATCCCAAAAATAGAATATGTGAAATATTGATTGCGAAGTGTAGACTATTAGGTTAGGTGTGGCGATTGATTTGACAGGACGAAATAAAAAAATTAAGAGTTTTTAATAATCATCTTTTATTAGTCAATTCTTTTAACAGCAATTATAAGATTTAAGTTTTTAATATGTCAATTAACAATACCATTACTACGTGAACAGTTAAAGTTTCGAAATCAAAATTAGTTATAGAGCCATTAACAAAATTCTATTATAAAATTTCAATGCAATTGTCAGATTATGTTTCCGTAACATTGAATAAGAATATTGCGCGGAAACCTAAAACTTACAATCGCTGTCCTAACACATTAAGTATTTACATAATAGTAAGAAATATTTACAGCTTAACATTATTAAATTATAACGCGCGCACACACAGCGTAGATCATAACTCGCTAGTTACTCCGTACTAAAACGCACAAAGTACTCACATACATACTCGAACATTAGCTAACAGCATGTGTCGCTGGGACGCATGCAGAGGCCGATCTCGTCAGACCTATCGATACAGTTTTCTCCGAAGGACGAATTTCAAACAAATCATAATCAACACACTATGAACTTGCAAAGCGGCGACCAAACACGCGTATGACCTACTATCGGTTCACGTGCTACCGCCTCGCCGGTCGCGACCGAACAACCATTGCACCGCGGACTGCGCAACATGGTTTTTAAACTCCAGTTATCCACGTAACGATTACAATATTAAAAACGCTACAATATCTATTCGGAAGCATGGACACTTATACAGACATCCTACAAATCATTACCCATGGATCTGGCCACAGGTAGGAGCATATTATAGCGCAGTCTGGTGACCTACTTTATACACTAGCAGTCCTAATGATGACTAAAAATTGAAAACGAAATTAATTAGGTAATGTATCCATCAAAATCTCCTTAACGCCTGAACTTAACCGATCAGGGAACTTTATGTCGAAGGCAACTAGCAGGTCACCTTTCCTCGTTGGTTCTTTGGGAAATGGCAGTCCGTAGCCGGGAAACCGTTTCACTGTGTGTGGCTTCACAACCTCGCCCTGCAGGTTCACTACTAATTTCTCACCAGACATGGTCGGCACTTCTATGATGGTTCCACAGAGAGCCTGAAACAAAATGATTGATTAGATAACAGATTAATGAAACCATGCAGAACAAATGTAGTTTGCTAATCAAACAGTAACTATGAAATGTAATTAGTTTACTAATTAATGGTTTCTTGTGATTGTGTCATATGTTGCAAACTTATCTTCTTAACAAATGGTTAACAAAAATAGGAACAATGACCAAAGAATGCTTCTACTAACTGCATAATGTTATCATAGTTGTATGACAGCAAAAGGTAAATCTTTAAAGTAGTGGTATTCAATGATAAATAAACAATAATAGGTATGACATATAGAAATAAATTAAATGAAACATTAAATATATACCTGTTTCAGTGAAACTTTGGCAGTGTATCTGATGTCACTTCCTTCTCTCTTAAACAGTGGGTTGGGCTTGTCTCTGATGATAAACACGATGTCAGCGGGAATCTTGTTCCGACCCTGGTCTCCTTCTTTCTGGAACGTGATCTTCGTGCCTGCCTTCCAACCGGGCTTTACGTGAATCGTCAAGACCTTATCTTCCTTCTTCGACGTGCCATCGGGCTGCATCACGCGGCGAGATATCTTCATCTTTTTGACACAGCCGCGAGATATGTCCTCTAGAGACACGTACAGATCGTGTTCTATAGGGGGGTCCTGAGTCTTCTCTTTTCTGCTGGGCGACCCATGGAAGTTGAAACTATGGCTGCGGAAGGCGCCACCTGGCCCGCCGGGTCGCGCCTGTCCCATCCCCATGTTTGCGAACGGATCCATATCGACGTCCATGTCTCTGTCGAAGAACATGGTTGTACCACCGCCTCCGCCGTTCAGATCGAAAAATGTTTGAAAAGGGCTCGCCGAGCCGAAGAACTGCGCGAAGGTCGCTCGAGGATCCCCATGGAACGTGTACGAGAACGACTGTCCACCTCCGGGTCCGTTTTGACCTCCCATTCCTCCCTTCAACCCTTCCTCACCGTGTGCATCGTAAATTTCCCTTTTCTTTTTGTCTGACAAAACCTCGTACGCTTCCGCCACTTCCTTGAATCTCTCCTCTGCGCCCGTGGCTTTGTTTTTATCCGGATGGTACTTCAAAGCCAATTTACGATACGCCTTTTTGATCTCGTCGTCTGACGCTCCTTTTGCGATTCCCAATATTTTGTAATAATCTTTTCCCATTTTGATCTAAAACAAAGAAATAATTCATGTTAGCCACTACATATCTGACACCATTTTTGGAAACGTAGACTGATCTTCCCCGCAAATCTACGCTTACGTCTAGAATGTTCAGATTCTTTTTAAATTTACGAATTTTGTAACTAAAACGACATACAAATAAAATAAAAAAGTAAACACTTACTTGTAACTATAGATTTTATTCAGTAACTCCCAAGAAAATAACAGAAAATGCAGAATTAATGAATATACACCCACAACACAACTCACAAGTTCACACTATCTACTTCACAAATGAATGAAACGTAGCGCTGCCGTCGCGTGAAAATATATACACTAAAACGTCTAGAACATTCTGGGACCTTCACTCGACGCGAAAACGAGACAAAACATAACAGATGGCGTATAACTTAGTGTGATAGACAGAGATAAATATAATTTTAGTTGTTCAAATACCAGTGAATAATCAGTTCATGTTGCCGTCGTCACGTCGCCTCGGTTGCCTGTATCAAGTACGTTCTCTATGCGCACAAGGGAATATTAATTCTCGCTTATTGGATATCAACCAATGGAATGTCTGGCTTTGCTTCATCGAAGCTGGGATTGGGTACATTACTAGTGCCGTCAATTTTATTTGGAAATAGAAAACGGCAAATTTCAGGGAGGGATGTGATGTTATTGATTGAATTTTTCCCAGTTCTATAGATAGATTTTGTTTTATATACGTAGCTTTATATTTATACATATACCTAATATAGCCTAATACTTTATTCATTACTTTCCTATAAAAAAATTACCTTAACCAAACTTACCTATGTAAAATTGAAATTAATCCATAAGATTGAATGTAGGGTTTGATAGCATCCAACATTAACAACAACTACCGTATTAAAAACAAGTACTGCATGTCCAAGTGCCTCCATTGTGTGGAAAATAACTTTAACACTAACCTATAAAAATAATAAAATGTATGGTTCAAGAAAATAATTAATAACACCCATAGATTATATTTTATTAACTCAACCGTTAAAGAGAGCACGTATCTGTTTACTTATCTAAATGAAAAGTTTCCTTATACGAAACATAAATATTTCTCTATACAAACGCCAAATGTAATATATCAATTTAAAATCATTTTACATAATATTGGCCCCTCCCAATATCAATTTAAATATATAAAAATAGCAAGCGTTATCACGGCCAATAGCTTAGTTTTAATTGTTAATTAAATTCGATGGTTCGACGCGACTTGTGATAGTAACAGATATAGTCAGTAGTGTGCAGGTTGTTTCTCGAATTTGTCAGACAATCGACTAGTTTTGAATTTACAAAATGTACTCCGGTAGAAATTCATTATATTAGAAAAAATAAATTATAACTTAATTCTTTACGTTTTGATTTTTTTTTTATTTTAATCAAAGTAATCGCGGAGGAACTAGGAATATATAATAGTGATGGACGATTTTAACGTTTTAATGTCTTAGAATATAAAATCTTAAATGCTGTTGCCTATTTCATGTTTGAACGATCGTCTTTTTCTTCATTGAGATCTGCTAATTGTTGCGGGCAGTGCGGCGCGACAATGGGTTGTGAGTTGTGGGTCTTTCGAGAAAAATCACTAATATTTACTAAATGAAAAGGCAATATAAATCCATTTTTCTTCGTTCACATCTTATTACCTTTCCACTATTTTTAGCAAAACGATCATACAATTAATTTCTGATTTACCTTTAGGGGGTAATAAATTAGCATCCATTTATTAATTTGTCAGCATTTTTACTTTTAATTTCAGATGCCGACATTACGGAATGTGGACTTTTCAAATTTTGGGTGTTGAAAAAACTTAATAGCTTAAAAATAATAGGTGACTCATGTTCATAATTATTGTGATAGTTATTTTATTATTCCTAACTGTAATTTACGTACCAGGACAAACTAAAACTTTATTTTATTAGAAGCTTAATTAAACATGGACTGCAAGAGTTAAATAAGTACTGCATAGTGATATCGTTGTGACGAAAAAAAAACTCGCATCTGCTTAACACGGCTCCGAATTACTACATGCCAATGACAAAGAAAAATTTTTTCCCAAGCTGTTACAATGATACCTCACTATAACTTGTATCAAGTGTAGTTCCTAACAAAATGTAGAAGAATTCAGTGTTCCAATAGACCTAGACATCTTCAGAATCGTAGTAAGTTACAAATAGGTTTTCACTTTTTACTCACTTAACCTACAAAAAGTTTAAAAATTGTAAATAACCTTTTCCTTAAGTTATTTAGTTGAAATATTGTACGGCTGTTTTGCTTGCCAAGTAATGTTAGTTTACGTGTATTACTTATTTCAAACGTTAGTAAAAATGTTACAAATATGATACTGCAGTATTTTCAAAAGTCCGTATCTACTTTAATCGTACTAATCTAAGGATTAAGGTATACTAGCAGATGGGCAGACTGGAACCAATCAGGATCAGTGCTGCCAATCGCGGGGAAAATCCCCGATTTACAGGGAATTGAGGGTTAGCGCGGGAAGAGCACGGGGAATGACATAAATCGGGGAATTTCGAGGAATACAGATCAACTTTTTCAGTAGGATAAATCTATTTCATATCAGGTAATACTTACAACTAAAAAATCACTTCGGACTTGGCAAATACAGCTCGATATTACTGGCATCATGTTGAATGACTATACCACTCAAATACCTGCTCAATTGTCATTTGAACTCATTAATTCATTTTTTATGTTTGTGATTTTTAAATTGGTGTGTACGGCTGAAATTTGTAATGAAGTTATTGAAGAGTGGTTAAAAAATACAGCTATTGTTAAACAAGTAATATACAAACAAATTAAAGTCTATTCCTACTTATGTCAACATAGAATAATTTTATCAAACAATTACATTTAACTAATTTTGTACAAAGCAGTGTTTTCTATTTCAAAAATATCATGTCAGGGAATTTGTGGGTAATTAATTAAAAGAAGCGGAGAATTTCGAGGAATTGCGCTGATGCACGCGGGGAATCGAGCAAAATTTATTGGCAGCATTTAGTAGGATTTAGTTGATA
Organism: Agathymus mariae mariae; assembly: GCA_018251895.1. Taxonomy (NCBI): domain Eukaryota; kingdom Metazoa; phylum Arthropoda; class Insecta; order Lepidoptera; family Hesperiidae; genus Agathymus; species Agathymus mariae. The sequence goes on along the minus strand of DWPT01002027.1, from coordinate 1,290 downwards.
GATTGATGTATTGATGTATTTATCCATTTATACGACGTAACTTACGAAAAATCTTAAAATCCGCCTTATTAGGGATACTGCTTTGGAGACAATAGCTGAAACATTAAATAAATTTTATTTTACTTTATGATAATTCATTAACAATTTTTTTCCGTGAAGTGAACTGTTGTCGTATTAGGGCTGGTGCTGCTAAATCTCACCTATCAGCCTTGAACTCGATGGAGAGTTGTCCACGAGCGGCTCATTGGTGACCCAGATCTGGTCGAAATCAATCTGCAAAGCCTTGGAGCCAGCCTCGCGGTTCTCTTTATGATGCATTTTGGAGAGTGTGCGGAGGAATTTCCAAAATTCCCCCAGTTGGTTGAGAACTCGACCTCAGACCCTCACCCTGTATGTGCAGGGGAGCTGGCTCTCGCCAGCACTGTATGCGCTCTACACGAACGACATCCCAACTCTCGAGGGACAACTACGTGAGTGGGAGCGCGTATTAGTATCTAATGAGGACACGTAATTGCGCTGATGATAGGCTATATAAAATCTATTAATTTATTTAAATCTGTAATGTCTCTCTGTTTGCAAATTCAATTTTTGTCAAATTTCATGATAAATATTCGTTTTATGACACACTGAAATCAACGTGACTATATTGAAAATATGTTGTCCGTCTCTCTGTATGCCCCATTATAACTTGACTAAACGGCTTGACCGATCTTCGTGAAAATTAGTTTATAATGAGAAAACGTGAAAGGCTATATAAAATGTCAGTTAATTTAATGATCTTTAATCAAGGTGAAAAACATTAAATTTTTAATAATTATGTATATATAATTTTCAACCCGAACGAAGCCGGACGGGGCTGCTAATTTTATAAATAAATGTGTATATTAATTTGGACGGTTCGAGTTTACATTGCTATATTCTTGAAAACGAAAGCCTTTTATTGTCCTTTTTGCTATAGTTTATTAACTACACTTCTTGTTTCCGATTCGCAAAGTATTGACTAAATGTGGGTGAATATCTAATGTTCTAGAAAAAACTTTATTGTCTTTGTCGTTTACGGTGTTTCAGTCGAACCATGATTTATGCTAATGGTGATCTTTATGGATATGGAAGACTTAAAATTTATAGAAGGAGTCTGTCAATTCATACGTTTTTTTTTACATAAAATAAGTTAAATATTGACAACAGTCCCACCTGATAGTATGGGTTTGCTTGGTGGTAGGGCTTCGAGTAAAAATTATATTATCAGTATTATTTTTTAGTCATTAATATTATTATTGGTATTGTTAT
>DWPT01002026.1:0-17060 GCA_018251895.1 Agathymus mariae mariae | reverse complement strand
GTCGCCCATGGACATCAGTAAGACCAAAGGTATCGCTGATGCGTTGTCGGCCAGGAAATTAGAAGAAGGTACGAAAGCAAGTACTGGCTCTTAAGCCCCCAGCCGGAACACAACGAGTCGTTTGGCGGCTGACTCAAGCAGGAGGGTGCTAGCTAGCCAGGCAGTCTTCACGGAAAGATAATAATACCGATAATAACATTAACGACTTAATAATAATATTGATAATATAATCTTTACGCAACGCCCTACCACCAAGCAGGCTGGCTTCTGTCGCCTCTTACGACACCCTGTTCTGCCAGCATGAGATTGGGGGGAGTATAACTAGTAACTAGCCCCCGCTTCACTTCGAGAAGCTTAATTTTCACAAAGTTTTTTAATATTTTTCTGATGTCATACACTTAAAACTTTCTCTTGAATCTTAATCTTGAATTTATCGCCTTTAAAAAAAGGCACAGATTATCTGTTTTATACTACAGAGCCTATGTCCATCCGGAATAATGTAAGATTGAAATGATAAAAGTTTTTTTTTTTTTTCAATTAGGTGGTTCTGGCAATTACCCTACGCATATACAAAAACTCACAACTACAAAATAGCACCTGCACTCGAATCTATTGTTAGACATGTACAGTCAAGCAGACAGACAAAACTTACAGAGAATTGTATATAAGTTTGTCATTGGCTAGCTGCGAAAGAACACCGCTGGGCTTGGTGATTCTTCGTGGTTTGATGAACACTCGGTTAAAGTGAGGAAAGCTTTGACTGGAACTTTATTTTATGGTGTCCATAGAAATTATAGAGTTAAATGAATAGTTAATCATAAAGTAAACTTAAGAGAAACCTCTAAAGCATAGTAACAGAATAGTCTTCAGCTCATGTCAAACAAAAATTTCTTCTTTTCCAAATACCTGTTCCAAAGACAAAGTGCGAAAGGTAAAATTCGAAGTAGTCTCATAAAGAATTACAGTTCACTGTACCCTGGAAATTTCATATTCATTCAAGCAATCTGCAACGGCAAAGGACCGCCTAATAGGGCTCTCGAGTTTCCTGTGCAGCAAGCAGAACACACAATGGTGAATTGGCAACGCCGGCCGTCGCCATTTACGGCTGGAACTTTAGCATCGAATGAATGTTATTGTATTCGCGAATCGATGAGTCGCCTTGCCTGCATTTAATAATGTAGTTATCGATTGTTGTGAATCATTTGACACCAATTAAAAGTTGATGCTATCGATATTATTATAGAATATCATACCAGTGATATCATTGTTTCACAAATTTTAATGTGGAAACAATAATATATGTTTATGTATACACGTTACAGAACTTACACGGTTACACACTCACACCCACGAGGATTCCCTGTGTTGCGGGTGGCGTGGACATACACAAATACCTATGACCATAGAACAAACATTTATATGTCACATAAATATCTGCCCCGGCCGTTAATCGAACCTGGAACCCATCGCTCGGCAGGCAGGGTCACTACCAACTGGGCTACGGGGTCGTCGTATTCAACAAAAGCGTACAAGAATTTTAACTTACATTATTATCGTGTGATATGCATCCATCTAGGTACAAAATATAAACACAACGTATCAAAATGAAATGAACGCAAAAAATTGAGAAACTTTACCCAGTGAAGAATTAACGTTGAGCCGTTGTTTTAACTACGAATGGAAATGTAAGCATTCCATAGAACCGTTACAAATTTAAGCATCAAATACACATGTAAAAATGCTAAAAGTAACGCGCGCACGTGCATTTACAAAATACATTATGACTAAAAGATTTGAATTAGAATTTATAAATATAAAGATTTTAATGTTGAACAGAATTCTTTACACTTAATTTTGTATACTAAATTATGATTTGAACTTTATTGGAATCTATAGAGATCTATTATAACCGATAACAATACATCCTTCGTCATGCGCTGCAACAAAAATCGTTTAGAAGTAACGAAAACAGGTAACAAGGTGATTGATTCAGGGGTTTGATCCATTAAAGCAGGAATAAGTATACAGTTTATAATCTACCTAATAAGTGCTGCGTCAGACACCGAAGCAGGAACCTTTTAACGCGTTTGTAAAACCCAAAACGTTATGTCATACTCAAGTCCTTAAATAACTCTTAAATATTTACACAATTAAGGTAAACGCGACGAGGAAGATCGTAAAATTTAAAGATAAATATTTTTATTTTAATCTGATCGTTGCACTGCCGCTTGAAAATAATCAGATTGAAATGCTCAAACGGTGAACCAATTCTTCAATTGATGTTATGTTTTACGAGACACTAACAGAATATCGAGGAAAAGTTATAATCTGCTTCCTTTGATCGCAAAAACAAATATTTTGTGGCTCAGAATTTGAAACCGACATTTAAGGTAGACGAAGATTATGGCTTAAACTTTCCTAAAATAAATGTAAAACTGTAATGCAAAATAACTGAGCAAAATGTATTATTAGACCAATTTGACGTTTAACTTAAACTAATCCTATACAAAACTATGAAAATGTATTTTAAAAATTAAAAATTTCAAGTTACTCATGAATTCTACTTAAATTGCAGCATATTAATAGGGGTACGGGCTCCAATCATCTTTGAGTTCAGGGCAACCTCACCTTGCGATGCACCCTTCACTTGGCTATAGCAATATACTAATAATTTCCTGGCTAACTATTGCGTTCATTTAAGAATCAATAGTGAAAATTTTAACGAGTATCGGAGAGCTAGGAATGAACGGATTCTAAGCTTCCTGCTTCTTCCATTCACCTTCCGCATGCCGGTGATACCTTTGAAGTCTCGGATCTTCATGAGCAGCGGTGGCGACTTAACATTAGATGACCTAACCGTTCCTTTACCGACTATTAACATCAAAAAAATCGACAATTCATTTTGATATTTTCATACCAAGTCCTTGAAGAAAAGTATTATGCTGAGGAGTCGTTCGTTCGTTTTTGGCTTTAATTTGTGATATCAATACAATAAATTAATAAAGATTTGTAACAATAAAAATAATGAAATATTTAATGCAGTTTTACATTTTTAAGACTAATGAACTTTTGTTTTAATATTGTACTCCTTAGTTTCTAAATCAGTAATCCCCTCCATAGTCGACTTTAGACATTTTGTAGTCTTTTCGCAGTGAAGTCATTATACTGTATATTGACTCAATATATAAATAAACGTTTACACACTCACACCCCCCACTAGGATTCCCTGTGTTGCGAGTAGCATGGACATACACAAATATGACATTACAACACCCATGACCCGAGAACAAACATTTATCTGTCACATAAATGTCTACCCCGGCCGGGAATCGAACCCGGGACCTCTCGCTCGGCAAGCAAGGTCACTACCAATTGGATTAGGGGGTCATCGTATTGATTAAATGAACTGCAGCGATTATAATTTAGATTTAAAAAACTAAATTTAACACTTAATATTATACGAGTAATGACGTAGGCTAGTGTTGGCAACTGTCCCGATATGCGCGGGATCTTTCAATTGACAGTGGATTGGTGATGCGATCCAATTCACCTTTGATAGGGTCGGTCAATGTCCCAAATTTTTAAATTTTTTATTAATTTTTAATATTTTAAAATTAGAAAACTAAATTTCTGATTATTTTAAGCCTTCGTCTGGAAATTTGACACGTCCTGGATTCACATCGACCTGGATTCACTGGTTACAGCTGTAGTTACCTCTGCATTGCTAGCAAAATCATGCAACTCAAGAGAATCACTAGGTTGCTATTTTCATATACTAAAATAATCCATTGAAATATCAACTAAAAATAAATGTGTGAAACGAATTCACTTGCTAAGGCCCTTAAAGATTTTAGAGCATCTGATTCCATAAAGAGAACGGACGTTGCGAAAGTTTTCTCTTTCAAACAACTCCCACCTGGATGAGATGAGGTTCGCTTCATTGTTTTGAATATTTTATGGAGGAATTTGTTTGTTCTTTGCTACGGTTCCGTACTGAAACCTCGTTTTACTGTTTATAGATAAGATCTGAAATGAAGGTGTAAACTAATATCAAATACAATTTTCAATAGCAATCACTTCATCAAAGAAGACTAAACAACATTTAACAGTAATAAAATGAATGCTCGTCAAGTTTCGCCTACGTCCGCTTCGTCGTCTTCGAGATGAACAACAGGATAACATCTATACTAATATCATAAAGAGTGAGTACTAATTTTGTCAGTTTGTGTATAATATGCGGAAATGAATCTTAGGAACCACGGCACGTATATCAAAGATTATTTTGCCATTTGTAAAGTACATTATCGTAGTACAGTACATATTAAATGCATTATGTATAATAATTAATTGTCGATCCCCAACGACGGCGGGACAAAAAAATCATTTTGATAAATTAATTTTTAACGAACAAGGATCTTATAAAAGGGTGTCAATTAGAAATATACATTATATTTTATTATTGTACTAAATACATAACATTATGTAAACTTAGATATACTTAGACTTGGAATATACGCAATTAAAATAGTAATATCTCGACATTAAAACACTCTAAACGTGTCGTTGTTCAACAAACGCCAAAGGATCCCTCTTTCATACCTCCACGTGCTTGTACAAGTGTCGTTCGGTTCCACTGGTCTTGTTAGGGGGCAATTCGCGATGTACTTTAAATATTTAACTACACATCACGTAGGCACAACAACAAGGGACGCGTTAAATTTATAACAAGCTTACTGTATTACAAGAATTTCCTTAATTACCTGAGGGTGAAAGGTCTTTTGGGCTGCTATAGGTAAGTTCGAAAATACGAGAACTTGGGGCTACAGGGAAACAAGTAGTCGGCATGCATCTTATATATAGACGGGTGTGGTCCCGGCATTGATACATAAACATTTATTATTTATTAACTTTAAGCAGTTTTTACAGCTGAATTCACGATGCAAGATTTATTAGCCCTTCATCAAACTTTTTTAAGGTTAATTCCGTAAATATTTATGTTCAGAAATATACAAGTAAATGCAAATACATTTACATCTTCGCCATCAATATTTGTCGGCCTAGTAGATAAATATGTATACATATTTTTTTAATTTCGAAAAATTCATCTCCCAGCCAGCCTTATCGAACGAGACAAGTATCTCTCATTAGAATTTGTAAAGTACTAAATTGACTAAACTATTTTCGTACAAAATAAATCTCCCCGTGCCCGTTCGACGCATTCGGACAAAATAGGATACGACAGACGGACGATTTATAATATGATAAACGGAATTAAAATTTGACTCCTTAGTTCACTGTTAGAACACAGTAAACATAACAACATAACGAACATAAACATTCATGTTGCGACATTTTCGCTTCCTCGGTAATATTTTTCCACGGAATTTGTATGACATTTTGTAGCGAAATTAAATAAATATCGTCAATATTATCCAAAATTACTGGCCAGTAATTAACCCGATAACTCAGAGCCCAGTGACCTCCATCGGGAGGTACCTGACGCGTTTCGTTATACCGCCTATTCGATCGGAATACACCCAACACCCGGAACAGTTAGACATATCATGTTCAGACTCGGGCTGCCAGTATAAGCTATAGTTATGCGAACTTAAAGTTACCACGGATTTTAAAATCTCCTTAATAGAGGGGTTGCACTCATAAAAACCCTCATATAATGTTAAAGTCCTCAATTTACATTATGGAGAATTCAACAATTTTTTAACTCCAACAGCTGGTTTATAATTAAACGATTCATGTAAGTGCTTGCGATGTAATCCTTTATGAAGTTACCGTACAGCAGCTTTCAGTTCAAGGCAAGGCTATTATTGTAAGCCGGCTTCGACGGAAACGGCAACATCATTTCAAACATACGATTTATAATTTTGTCCGATCTATGTTATGTAAAAGATAATTATCAGGACGATTTGCTTTGTGTTACTACATTCATACCGGCATGAACATAGTTTTAAACTTAAAAAAAAATGGTTTATTTCCAATAAAGGTATAGTTTGCTGATCTTGATTAGTAATTATCGGCAAAATAAACTCGGCAAATTCGGCGAAAAAAAAAATTAAACGGGAAAAACAACAAACATTTCATGACACACATTGCACATTGTTTTACGCACACAAGCCGGTTAATATTACAATGAAACCTTGTAAACACTTACAAGCTCGTATATTTTCCAAACAAAACACTATCTGCCTAGTTAGAGCTACCACTTACCAGCTTAAATCAACCGTGAAACGTTTTTACGGGTTTCTGTTGCAAAGTTGGTGTCAGTTGAAATGTGGTTTCATTGCTCCTTTCATATTCGGTTATACCGAACAATGGTTTAGCTGTGACGTGCGTTTCATGGATAAAAAAAGTACTACATTACAAACTAATACCCTCAACATCTGCTGGGCATCGCACTCGGGGTTCTTTACTTGGCATATAGAGCAAGTACTAAGAAAGCTGCATTCGAATAAATTTATCACCATGTAAAATTACAAAATAGTAGAGACTTTCAAGTCTAGCGACTTTGCTTCGTCTCAGTCAACGGGGTAGATCACTGGAGGTTGCATTGGACCAAAAGATGATCGTAGCCTTACACCGCAAAAGTATTCTGCTAATGCGACAGTAATTACTGAACTAACTAATTGATAAAACCTACACTTCCATCCAGTCATTTATTCGGGATCACGGTCCATCGCTTCTGGAACGCTATCGGTTAATAAAGTGTTCAACATCAGGCCGCCGTCGGAACCTTCGTCACAATGTTTATTTTATTCGCCTAGAAACAGAAAGTTTGCCGGGACAGGATAACTTAATGCGAACTAAATAAAGTTTGATCATTAATAATGTAGAAGTACGACCCACAGCTTTACCTATCTTCTTCAAAAGATATACAAATTATTAGTCATTATGCAATCATTTCAATTTATTTTATTTTAGACATGTCTTTATAAGTTTCAATGAAAATTATCTTCAAAACGATTTAGAAAAAACAGGCTTCGACAACGACGCGGCTCCGAACGAGCAAATTCGTATATGATACAAACTACTTCACAGAAAGACCTTCAAAGGTACGCCCGCGCCTTGTAAGAGTATAATATTATCTTCGTTAGATGTGGAATAGGTTTCGTGTTATGTTTCTAGAAATAAACTCAAAGATATTTTTTGAAGAAAGTAAGCGTCCTTAGGTAAGTTAAAAAATGTAATACTTTTTTTTTTATGAAAACCTGAATAGCATCATAACGTACTTTGTTTTGTTATTTTAAACGGATCCCAGAGCCCCATAGTGGGACAATCGATCAATAGCAGTTTATATTGTACTTAACACCAAGTGAACATTGAGTCACTTTGAAATTCAGTACCACAAAAAATGTACTTATTTTTATAAGGAGTTTCATTCGTACTAACATACCATGAAAAAGTCACGGAACCCTGATTGTGAATTGTGTTTAACGGTTTACGACTTTCCTACCCACAATGTTATCCACTTACGTTGCCGCTTAATTGGATTAGCGTGCTCAAGGAATTAGCTTCGGATCGCCCGGCTCGAAGGATCAGAACTTGTTAATCCATTACAAATAATAATTTTCAAAGGCCTATATACTGACCAGGGGAAAACAAAGAGCAGGTAAACATAGCGTTAAATGTATTTTTGTACTACGTAAATTGTATTTTGATCGTATTATTCAAAATAATGAAAAAAAATTACGTAAGCGCTTAAATCGATAATATATCAAAATCCTCCTAGAATTTTTATGGAGCGTAAGAAAGTGTCCCGTTTTTTTTACTAGAATTAGGAATCTTTGTGGTCTTCACCGTTGCAAATTTTGTATCATAGTATTATACCCCGCCTCCTAAGTTTACTTGTTGCACAAATAATTATTAGACCCCCTTTTTCTTTGATCGTCGGCACGATGCACTACACCAACTATTCGATCTCCAACCCACACTACTAACTTAAAGTATTCGAATAATACCCCTTCGAATAATACAGTTAGGTATTGCACTTTATTTTCTAACACGACCGGCTTACTCAAAAGCTAGTAAACGAATGACCCATTTTTGTGTTTCCCGTCACCAGCTTAGTTTAAGGTTAAGTTCAAACTGGATTTTAGAAAGAGTTAATTGCGGTACTATATATATTTCCGTTTTATTTAGACATTAGATTTACTTAATGTCTGTAACATAATAAAACTGCTTTAAAGTTATATACTGTGACCACGACCATATCAGTCTGTTCTGCCTGCATAGCTTAAAAACAAACAAGACAAATTCTGACCGTACCGTATCCTACCGTAGGTTCAGTATTCTACTGAATCGCTTTTGATTTGTTTTGTATAACTCATAAGTTCATATAGAATCAGGCATGTATCATCAAATTTATTTTAATTTAAAATATAATTATTCATTTTTGTTTTAGATATGTTAATCACCGTTTATTGCATGCAAGTGTAACCTTATACGTAACACTTTTCACTTCGTTTTCACATTATATTGTTTATTGTAAACCATAGTACGCATTGTTATATAAAATAATTATCAAGTCTTCTTTCTACAAGTTCTGAAATGTGTATGAACTGTGCCACTCCTACTTAGACTGGGTGGTGGCATAAGATGTTTATTCCTCGCATTGTGAGAGAGGCAACTCTAACCCAGTTGAAGGACGGTTGTAAATTGATGATGATGATATATTTAAAAAATGCAAATCATTATTAATATCTATATATAAAAATTCAAACTCGAACATGTTCTGAGTTCTGTTTTTAACTAGGAAATTGTTAATAAATATAAGATATTTTTTGTTCGACAGTCATAGCAATACGTGGTTAGCATAAATTACAATAAATTTTGTATATAAGAAATAAACTTTACATATAAGTAATACACAAAATTTCTGGCTAATATACATTCATATTTCATTTATCGTGTACAATATACCCACATATGTATTAATTCTAAAATCACGATGAATTTTATATGGTGTTCGTTAATTTTGTAGCAACAAACACCACGACAAACACGCAAACACATACAAACGTACAATACGACAATATCTCCTCACGGGACCTAGATGGCGCGCACAAAAAGACTGAAGCTCCTGGCCCCAATTTGGATACTGCATTGTGCAGGCAACATTATGCGATTTACTCGCACAAGCTTATATCACACCTTATAAAAGCTTTGTTTCACTTGGTCTACTTTTGTAACAATATAGAAAATCGTACACTATCTAAATAGTACGCGAAACTGCCCCGCTTCAGCGAAATAGCAGATGACCACGTGTATTAGTGGAGTGCTAACAACGAGAATTTATAATTTAATAAAGATCTTGTAACAATATGTAGAAACCCGTTGCTAAACAATCATGCGGATATCTACATATACATCTACAATTCAGCGTATAAAAACTTAATACTTTGGAATTAAAAATTGGCGTGTCAGCTAGCCTTCTCTCGAGACTGATTGAGCTCAATGTTTAAAGAGTCTAGTTTTGAAGAGTTTCTATGCCTTACACTACAAAAAGAAACACTGATAGGTTTCTGACTAGCGCAAACAAAAATATCGCGAATTTGAAATTAGCTATTACTTCGAATTCAATGATCTTACATGGCTACTTGAATACCTGAGATTTCTGTGAGACATGTTTTGAACTTGTGCGAAATACGAAATCCAGTACCTCACCACTGTGGTAGACATTGGCATCACTAGGATTCGGCCGCTTAGATTTTGTTCTTGTAAACGTGAATCAAACTAGCACCCAATGTAATAGATTTCGTACCCGTGTACCTAAATCTGCAGATTAAAAAGCCACAAAATCATAAAACCGCGATGCCAAATTGTTATTGCGAAAATTTTATTCACATTCTACTCGTAAAGTGAATACTTCGCTTTACACAATTACTCTAGCTCAGTTCTATGACAAACGTTCTTAATACCGAGCTAACGCACATTATTTCGTGAATGTAGTAACGAAAGTACTCAACAAGATCTCGTTGACTGTAAAAGCTGTTCCTCTAGCGAAACAACTAATTTTCAACGTGTTTGAATTAGTTGTTTAATGAAAAACAGTTTCACGAACTGCATCAGTTTTACTGTTCTGACTAGCATTTATGATGAAAATAATCAAAGACTGTTCATTTACAGCCTAATTGTTAGTGACTACGCTTGGTCCACGCAGTAGGATGATTGTTTGTTCTCGAATTTTAATTGTTAGCGATGACATAATTAAACGCACATACGTCACCATCGCATCAATGAAAAGGGTTTTGTTTATAAACATATAATAAAATTCTATTTGATCGTTTTCTGTACATGAACGACATATGAGGAAAACCATTATTTGGGGCCATTATTAAGGGAATAGAACACAAAACAATAGTTGTTAGAATTTTTGTCTGTGTATACGTTTGTTGGCGCCAATTTCAGAAACATCTAAACCGATTTTGTTTTTACTAATATATTGGAGTGAGAATCGCTTAATGTTTAAAGTTTGTTTCAATGTAATCCGTCCATAAATAAAAAAGTTATAAATTAATATAAAATAACGCGGGCACGTAGGGCGTAGTTTTCCCAAAGCGAAACAAGGGCAGTTTGCTAGTGTAATAATAAATTAATGAATATTTTTATTGAATAATTCTGCTTTCAAACATTAATAACCATCATCCCTTCCTATTGTTTCACAGACGAGTCACGCCGTTTTTAAATTAATTCAAGTCTTTAATTTCATCCTATTCTATAAACTAGTAAGCATGTAAAACATTTTAGCACTTTTATTTTATGGGGACAATTAACAGAAAGGTGGAACGATAGACGCATGCCACCGGTTCCAACTTATTTCATATTATATTTGTTCTTCTTACATTTATGAATTTTTATCTTTCTATATCAATGTTATCGTCCATTAGGTTTTTGATGACGAGATCAACTATTCATGTGTCCCTAATCATGTAATCCGTATTACCTTCGTTTTTCTTGCGCTCAAAATCTCGTATGCCGTATTCACGTATCGTGATCACGTTCGAGAAATCTTAATCACGTCTGGGAATTCTCAGCTTATAGCTTTCTTGAGCACTTCAGGTCTTTTTAGACACAGCGCAGTCGCGCCGGTAATCGACCATCGTCTCTTAAAAAGATTCTGCAGCTACGACCGAGCAAGATTTGTGCATTGCTTTCGTCCACCTTCACACAGAACGTGTGGCCGTACCCGCAAAACCTGCGTACCAGATGCGCGGCCATTTGGGACATGAGTGTTCGTGGACATTTTTGCGGAAATACCTCCTCGTTGCTTTTCTTCTGCTTTCATCATTCATTGCTATATGTTGGAACAATACGCAGCTTAGACAAAACAATAACTAATCGTAAATTTCTTTGTAAGCTTGATCATATTAAAATTCTTATTTCTGAAACCCTGGACAAGCCCTCAAATTTGTTGAAATTTGGGAAGCAAATAAAAAATTGACAACGTTTTCAACTTTTTCATAGAATAGTTTTGTGTAGCTCTCAGACATTATATCCCCTCGTCACATCGCTTTCCCTTTCATTATTTTCACACGTCACTCCCTTTTTAAATTTACTTAGGCCCTTCTATTATGTTCCACAAATATAAACCAATATATTTTTATAGGTATATTACATTAAATTTTGATCAATGTGAACTTCAATAATTTATATCAATTTTATAACTACTCCTAGGTATTTGCTGTATATCCCAAAGCAAACAGTAGCTAAAATCTTTAACTCAATCATACAGACTATATTCTATTCAGTGTAATTTGGATTGGACAAACCATTCTCCACTCGACTTAACATAGGTTTCCCATCAGCTTAGTGCTGGAGATATGACCAAATCCCTGTAATCCTCTTCAATATAACAGGTATGTGATAATAAATCGATCTCGTTCAGCAGATTAATTCAAATACGTTTAATTCTCGTCAGAATTAAATTCAGATGAGTTTTAAATGGAAGAATATTGCAGTTAATATTAGAGTGTAGATCACACGACTCATTGATGATTCGTAGTTATGTGACAAGAACCCATTTTACTGTTAACAAAAAAAAAGAGGAAATGTAACGTGTTACTTATTATAATATTTAGACTGAGTAAACGTCACATTTATGCCTTTGTAAATCAAGTTTGTTACATATTATATATTACTAATGATAGCTTAACTTGTCCGAAATAAATATAAAAATTAACATGTGTTTTAATACTTAAATTATATTTTTAGTGAAACTTATAATTAAGATTTATATACACCGAGGGCCAATGTAACACAACATTAATCATCTTAAACTTTTATGTGTATGAACGGAGCAGGTAGGAAAATGTGTAATTAACAGGGAATGAACAACGAAAAACAAGCATAAATAATAATTAGATTATTATCTATTATTTATCCCGGAATGTAGTCGAGTCGTTCATCGAAAGACACTATTAGACATATGAATACAGATAGTGTGGGGATAAAATTAAAGCTGATTCTTTTTGAGAGTCAAATATAAAAAGGAACCAACAAAGTAATCCTGTCGTTCTGTTTTACCTTTAAAACGTTTTTCCATTCAAATGTAATAGTCAATTTAATCGTTTACTAAAAACGCAACACGATGCGGTTATATAAAAATAGTGTAAAAAAACACATAGTTTTCATATCTATGTTCTATTCTTAAATGGCAAAATATTCAAACGAATACTTCGTTGTAATGTTCTCATTATTAAAGCTTCGCACTTTAATAACAAAATCCAGGTCTCCGTCTTGTAAGGACCTCAAACTGAATTAAAGGCAATAGAAGTATTTGCATTTTAAAGTTATGTGTACAGCGAAGTGAAGGCGAGTCGTAGATGGATGCTGTTGTTATATAGACAACACATCAACCCTATTGACACTCGGCTTAGTAAAACAAACTTTGATCTGATGGACCGGCCAAATAAGCATCGAAGTTTGGAATTGAACACATCAAATAATGTTTGTATTAAATCCAATTTTAAGACATAGCTGATAAATTTCCTTTTTGAATTCTTATTTTTGAATGCACCTTAAAACCATAATTCTTGATAAGCCATTACTCAATCAACGATATAAACGTAAGCGTTTATCTCACTGTTTTCTCCCACGCTTGTACTCCTTTCGATTCCGCCTACAGAACCTGTGAGCATAAACACCTTGTTCACTGGCTATTTCGCCACTAGATATTTTAAATCATAAATTATTCATAGGTAAATATGATATACGTAGGCTGCATGTTAAAATTACGAATGAAGATGATTTAATTATAATTACCTCATATAAGGTACAACTGAGTAAGACGCGGTTTTAAAACTACCTATCTGAACCCAGTTGTATCCAGAGTGTCCCTAGTTTCGATGACTTCATGTTTATAATATTTAGTAAGACACGTAAAAAACCTCTTGTAACGGGCCATTCGATTCTGGACTAAAAACTTGTCTAAGAACGTTTAAAAATATGTTTTTGTTTTGAAAAATAACATTTATTACAACAGGTATTTAGTATAACAGGTAAATTTTCTTACACATAACAGCTGCAATATCTACATATAAATTCGCTGGCGCCACTGCCTCCCACGCGTGTCCCAGTTGCCCCAACGGCGGTACGAGGTAATTAATACACCCGTGTACCGCGCGAGCTATTTACTAATGGAATGTTTAATCCATACCATGTTTTTCCGCTTTGTACGGAACAATAAATGACGACTAAATATATCTTTCTCTTTGCGATGCGGATGAAAATAATTAACAGAAGAGAAGCCTGATAATATTTAAGGGATGATTTAAATGGAAATCGAAAAGGTATTACACATTTGAGCCCGAGCCGATCTCCACCGGTCGTGCACACTGCTGAACAACGGGCGACGCAATCCAGGTCCTTGTCATCTGAGGTCGTTGGACAATCAGTTTAATCCCGACGGTGTTCATACAGGGTGGTATAGTTCTTTACGTGCATGGTTAGTTACTCTCCTTCTAAAATCAAATTATGCAATGTTTTTACGTGTTTCAAATGTAGTTGTACAAAGCCAGCAATACGCGGGTTACCCTCTGCCCACGAGTCTACGTAATATCCACGGATGGCGGTGACCACTTATCATCAGATGACAAGTCGTTGGCAACTATTGATAATTAAATAAAAATGACTATACATGAAACCTATAAAAAGGTCACAACTTTTATATAGCTTATGTCAATTAGGTGTTGGATGGGTCACTGCTTGCGGTAGAGATGCTTTCGTGCTTAAGAACGCATTACAGAATTCAGTAAACTCATATTTTAACTTGAAGTGTCGAAAGTTCTGAAAGCCTCCGACAAAGCTTAACGACTGCTTTTTAACAAAAAACAAAAAAGTTCAACGGTTTGAATACCCTCCGCGGGTCAAAACGCTTATAATTTTTTTTATCGATATCCGTAGCATATTTAAATCCCAACAAACTAGACATTGTTGAATTCCATCTATCGTCTTCGATATACAGAACTATAAGCGCTTTGGCTTTGTAACTATAGTTGCCAAATCCTAAATATCTAGGAACGATAAGCCCGTTGTGGTCAATATTAATATCCAGTTTGATCGCATCGGCAATCTGTCACGTAAGTTGAACGTATGTCAATCATAAACGTTATTGTACGACTTGACGTCACGGAATTTGCTATTCCATATTAATAGCAGTATTAACCACAAGTTGTATACTAATGAAAGGTTGAATAAACATTGCATTGGTGGCGTTGACACTGCGACGGAGCTTCCGGATTCGATTCCTCGTGGGAAGATTTGAATATTAAGAATATTATTATCCGTCCTTGTATAGAAAGTGACGTCACTAGCGAGTACAATAGGCGACATAAATAGAAATTGTGTCAGCCATCAAATAGGGCGCTATATCCGATCATTAGGTCGAAAGGACCGGTCGCGGCGCGATGCGGTCAATGCACGATTGTTCTATCGTATTATAAGTACCAAGCAATGTTGTGAGCGATTACATTATTTTAACACTGAATGATTCGTGTTGTGAATGGCTTATAAGATTTAGTTTCTGGATACATATAAATTATTTGAGATATCCAATAGTATTAGGATGGCTTTAGTTATGTATATGTCGTATATTAAATATTCGAATGCATTTAGTTTAGTAGTGCATTGTATGCAAGATCCAAACTGGTTATCCGAAACCGTGTCTAACTGAAATTATTTTTAACTTTATCATAGTATATGGTTACGGTTTCGCTAATGGTTTTTGGGATCCAGTCCTCTGGAGTCGTAGATGGCATGCTGTTGTTATATAAGAACTCCATGAGCACATTCCTATGTGCTCATGGAGTTCGAAAAATTTTCTAATTTCAATGTTAATATATTTAATGGTCGAACGACATGGTATTAAGGTAAAATACTAATCCTGCCAATAATAATACTACTATTATTATATATACTCCAAAATATTCAGTGGGCTATTATTATTTAAAGTCTGCAGAGAAATCCGAGTACGATTTTGTAGTGAAATATTTATTCATAAACACCTATAGATCGTAGCCATAAACGTGTAACTTTGCTCTATTAAGGTTCTTTTTATGTAATCTTTTTATGTATGTATCTACCGTAGTTGACCAAATAAATATTTGTATTAATACACAAACGAGCAACGTTATGATAAAACTATATAAAAAGCCTTGAAATGCAAAGAAAAAAGTTGTCCAACCGAAGGTGTCATATATAAACGAAATCCATTTTCACGACAAACATCTTGTGACTCGCGATTATTTAATCGTCTCCGGGTCAGAAATTTATTATATAATCGTGGGTCTGTCCGATGACCGCTCGGCCAGAATGGTCGGCGCTCACCTCTCTCACAGACGAGTCGATGATCAATTATACGCATGACATGCTAATGAGATATTTTAATAACGCACATTACGGATAAATTTACGTGTTAAATATTAGTACACATTTAATTAGCCTCTATTTTAAACGTAATATCACACGATGTGTTTGCTAGTCTACGGTGACGTAGAATATTAAATTCCAAATTTATTACAAGTCTAACGTATCGATATACTGGGCTAGGACTCTTCAGGATGATAGCCCCCTATTATTTCTACAGCACTGATCGTATAAATAACTCTTAGCTAAACACGATTGCACATTGCAGCTCATTATAAAATTAATTTAAATTGTCGACAAATATTTGGGAAATAAAGGCACGGTGCAGGATACGAACTCAGGTTCCCCGAGCGAGAGGCTAACTTTTAACCAGTACAGTTATCCTTCATGATTAAACTACCCTGGCGATTATTACATAGATAATAATTAATTTGAATAAATACTGAGCGAATATCTAGTTATAAAATAATCTCAACGGCCGGTACTAATCTCCCTTGTTTTGCGCATGGCTAGACATGAACAGACAACATCACAAACATTCAAGTCCCAAAAATAAATGTATAAAGGTCTGCCGCGGGCAAGGACTGAACTTATCCGATCCTTTCGAAGGGATCACTAGACCAGCGGGGTCGTCATCTATAATTGAATTGTGTATCCGAAGGTAGGCTGTGAGTAACGTTCAAATGCACCGTATTCATTAAAATTGTGCGATAATCGCACAGGGATTAACCCTTCAATAAAAAATGGACTGTATGTATATATATATATATGTTCTGTGAAGGAAGGTGGTATGAGCAATCCCAGTCAAGTTAATTAGGTAAATGAAACCACCAAACTTAACATCCACGTCATCTTCATATCATTACATTTTTACATGATGAGAAAATATGAATTGTTATAAATACACAAGCACATTTTGTGTCTGTGCGACTTTCCCATGTAATTAACTCTGTACCTACTGGTCAAAAAAGTTATTTTTTATATTGGACCGGAAACGAAGACGTTCTGTACATACATATTTACGTGACTTAAGAACGAACCTGACGGTTAATAAACAATTTGCCTAATAATAAGAAAAATTGCAATGCTCGTATTGTTACGTGACAATAAGCGAGTTTACTTCGAGACAAACAAACATATTTTTTATATAACAGATTCAAAAAACGCTGTAAAAAATCTTAGGT